>CM049882.1:30676682-30704182 GCA_027474115.1 Schizopygopsis malacanthus
CTATCTCTCTCTCTCTCACACACACACACACACACACACTCACTCTCTCTCTCTCTCTCTCACACACACACACACACACACACACACTCGCTCTCTCTCTCTCTCTCTCTCTCACACACACACACTCTATCTCTCTCTCTCTCACACACACACACACACACACACACACACACACTCTCACTCTCACACACACACACGCACGCACGCACACACTCTCACACACACACACTCACACACGCACGCACACACATGTTGGGTTTCCATGTTTTATGGGGACTTTCCATAGACGTAATGGTTTTTATACTGTACAAACTGTATATTCTATCCCCTTACACTGCCCCTATCCCTAAACCTAACCATCACAGGAGACATTCTGCAATTTTACATTTTCAAAAAACATCACTTAGTCTGATTTATAAGCTGGTTTCCTCATGGGGACCAAAAAATGTCCCCACACGGACAAGGATTTTGGATATTGCCATCGTTGTGGGGACATTTTGTCCCCATAACGTAGGGTATACCTGAACCACTCTCACACACACGCACACACTCACACACACACACGCGCACACACACACACACACACACTCTCTCTCTCTCTCTCTCTCTCTCTCTCTCTCTCTCTGACTCACACACACTCTCACACACACACACACACACACACACACACACACAGACGTGCATGCGTACGGCCGCACACACACACACACACACACACACTCTCTCTCTCTCTCTCTCCACACACTCTCTCTCTCTCTCTCTCTCTCACACACACACACACACACACACACACAAAACTCTCTCTCTCTCTCTCACACACACACACTCTCTTTCTCACACACAAACTCTCTCTCTCTATCACACACACACACATATACATACACTCTCTCACACACACACACACACACACACACGCGCATGGCTGCACGCACACACACATACACTCACTCACACACATACACACACACTCTCTCTCTTTCTCTATCACACACACATCTAAATGGACTTACTGTACTGTACTGGCTACTGTTTTGCAAATAATGATGCTGAAAAAAAAGTTTACAAAACTATCATATAAAAGTTGATTTATGACTTTTATTAAAAATGTCAAGAGGTGTAACTATCAAGAAAACGCAATAAAACATTTTCCTGTCAACTGCACACTCTGTTTTATTTACATTAAAAGTTGTATTTTTTCCCCTGAGAAATAAACTTTCATTCTCAAACTACTTCAAGGGCAGATATCAAGATAATATTCCTGCAGCAACCAACTCCATGCGTTTCATCTTTTTACATCTTAAAGGAACAGTGCAGCCATAAAATTATAATGTGTTCATCATCAGTTCATCCAAGATCAGGATGAGTTTGTTTCTTCGTCAGGTTTGTAGGAATGAGTCTCAGCAATGGATGCTCTGCAGTGAATGTGTGCCGTCAAAATGAGAGTCTGATAAAAAATATCACACCACTCCAGTTCATCAGTTAACATCTGGAGAAGACCAAAGATGAAACTAATCTATCATTAAGACGTTTTTAACTAAAATACACGAGTCCATAATAACGCTTCCTCCAGTGAAAAACTGTCCTGGACTGAATCAGGAGAGAAATCTGCAGAGTTTAAAACAGCTCTAAACTTTAACACTTTTGTCTTCTCTTAGAAGGGAGAGATTATTATGTGAGTATAGGAGAGCATAAGTCTCAGTGGACGTCCATGACATGTGGAGTCCCACAAGGCTCAATTCTTGCACCGCTGTTGTTTAGCCTGTATATGCTCCCACTAAGTCAGATAATGAGGAAGAACCAAATTGCCTATCACAGCTATGCTGATGATACCCAGATCTACCTAGCCTTATCTCCAAATGATTATAGCCCCATTGACTCCCTCTGCCAATGCATTGATGAAATTAACAGTTGGATGTGCCAAAACTTTCTTCAGTTAAACAAGGAGAAAACTGAAGTCATTGCATTTGGAAACAAAGATGAAGTTCTCAAGGTGAATGCATACCTTGACTCTAGGGGTCAAACAACTAAAAATCAAGTCAGAAATCTTGGGGTGATTCTGGAGACAGACCTTAGCTTTAGTATTCATGACAAAGCAGTAACTAAATCAGCATACTATCATCTCAAAAACATTGCAAGAATTAGATGTTTTGTTTCCAGTCAAGACTTGGAGAAACTTGTTCATGCCTTTATCACCAGCAGGGTGGATTATTGTAATGGTCTCCTTCCAAAGAAGACCATTAGACAGCTGCAGCTCATCCAGAACGCTGCTGCCAGGATTCTGACTAGAACCAGAACATCTGAGCACATCACACCAGTCCTCAGGTCCTTACACTGGCTTCCAGTTACATTTAGGATCGATTTTAAAGTACTTCTACTCGTTTATAAGTCACTCAATGGCCTAGGACCTAAATATATGGCAGATATACCCAACAGACCACTCAGATCATTAGGATCGAGTCAGTTAGAAATACCAAGGGTTCACACAAAACAAGGGGAGTCCGCTTTTAGCTATTATGCTGCCCGCAGCTGGAACCAGCTTCCAGAAGAGATCAGATGTGCTAAAACATTAGCCACATTTAAATCCAGACTCAAAACTCATCTATTTAGCTGTGCATTTGTTGAATGAGCGCTGTGCTACGTCCGAACTGACTGCATTGTATTTTATGTATAATCATTTTCTATTTAACCGTTTTAAATCTCATTTTAAAATTCCTTGTTTTATTATTTTTAACTTCTTGTTTTTATTGCTGTGAATGATTATTTCACTTTCTTTTATGTAAAGCACTTTGAATTACCAATGTGTATGAAATGTGCTATACAAATAAACTTGCCTTGCCTTGCCTTGTCTTCTCCAGATGTTAACTGATGGACTGGAGTGGTGTGGATTATTGTGATGTTTTTATCAGACTCTCATTCTGACGGCACCCATTCACTGCAGAGCATCCATTGACTCTCATTCTGACGGCACCCATTCACTGCAGAGCATCCATTGACTCTCATTCTGACGGCACCCATTCACTGCAGAGCATCCATTGCTGAGACACCGATACAGTCACACATTCCTTCAAACCTGATGAAGAAACAAACCTGATCTTGGATGGCCTGAGGGTGAACACATTTTCATTTTCCTTTTATTGTGCACAAAGAAATTACTCTCATGAGGTCGAACTGCAAATCCATCTTTTGTTCCAGCCCATGCTGCAGTGAAAGGAGCGGACAAGCACGGCCGTATAATAACTATTACCTAATATTAATTCTGCTTTGGTGTTGCAATGATAAAAAGCCAAGATAACTTCTCATCTGAGATGATCTTACAGCACTCATCAATCTCAAAGTGTTTGTGATGATGGCCAATCAAATCAAAGTAGGCGGGGTTTATATTCACAGGCGCCGAGTGTAAACATTACAACATACAAAAGTAGTATACTTCAAGTTTACTTTATTAAGTATGCTCAAGTAAAGTTCAAGTATTTTTAAGTATGAAAATACATTGATGTATGGTTTGGACAATATTTGGAAATCTGGAATCTGAGGATGCAAAAAAAATCTAAATATTGAGAAAATCACCTTTAAAGTTGTTCTTAGCAATGCATATTACTAATCAGAAATTAAGTTTTGATATATTTATGGTAGGAAATTTACTAAATATCTTCATGTAACATGATCTTAATATCCTAATGATTTTTGGCATAAAAGAAAAATCTATAATTTTGACCCATACAATGTATTGTTGGCTATTGCTACAAATATAGCTGTGCTGCTTATGACTGCGTCTGTGCTCCACATATTGTTATCCAATTTATTCACCTTTTGTGAAACAGATGTTAAAGTTCAGACAAAAAGGTGATTCTATGACCTTTATTTTTAAGAGTGTACCGCTCTATTCACAATTTGTCTTTTGCTTACTACATAGTAGGGAAGTGTGTCATTTTGGACACAGCCAACGAGTCTTTGGTGATTCACTTCCCTATTTAATTACAGTTCGCTCTTAAAACTTCAGTCTCTGGCCTTAAACTGGGGCTTTTAAGCACGTGTGCGGCTGCAAACACTGATGTTTACGGACAGCATGAACAAAACAGACCAGCACATAACAACAGGTAAACGCTCGATCTGCATATAACGTGCAGAACACAAAATAAGCCTCTACAGCTGCAGGGCACGATGTGTTTATGATATACAGGCCTGCTGCTTTATTAGACAGCAGCACATGAATACGGCACATAATGAGGTTCATTAGTTGCATTAACCTCGTCTTTCATTCTCTGTGATGCTTCAGATGTGTTCAAACTCTCCAACGTGAGCCATAATTGGTGTGAAAAATGTATTTTACTGTCTGGTTTTTGTCAAAATGTGATACGGTTCGAGGCTCAGATGCTATTTTAGGTATAGCTGTATTATGAATATGACACTGTGTGGTTTCTTTCCTCTAATCGCATTAATTTTGGCCGTTTTTATCAGCGTATTTTACAGTACTGTTGAGTCTTTTGTTCTGTAGAACGCAAAAGGAGATGATTAGAAGAACGTTCATGCTGTGCTTTAATAACAGTGTAAATGACGACGAGGCTCACAGAGACGGATGAATACGTCCTAATTGATGCACACACATTATTCAGCGTATATATACTGCTTAGAAAATGCTCTTATTTTCTCATTAAATTAAAAAGTCAAAGTGGTGAAAAAATCTTTTTTCTTTTGTTCTGTTTTCTCACTAAATTAAAAACGTCTGAGCATTAATAATCCTTCTAATTTCTCACTAAATTCATACATTTCTTATTTTTTCACTAAATTAAAAATGTCTAAGCATTAATAATTCTTCTAATGTCTCACTAAATTCATAAATTGCTTATATTTTCTCACTAAATTAAAAATGTCTAAGCATTAATAATTATTCTAATTTCTCACTAAATTCATAAATTCTAAGCAGTAATAATTCTTCTAATTTCTCACTATATTCATACATTTCTTATTTTTTCACTAAATTAAAAATGTCTAAGCATTAATAATTCTTCAAATTTCTCACTAAATTCATACATTTCTTATTTTTTCACTAAATTAAAAATGTCTAAGCATTAATAATTCTTCTAATGTCTCACTAAATTCATAAATTGCTTATATTTTCTCACTAAATTAAAAATGTCTAAGCATTAATAATTCTTCTAATTTCTCACTAAATTCATAAATTCTAAGCAGTAATAATTCTTATAATTTCTCACTAAATTCTAAATGTGTGAGCTATGAAAATTATTCTAAATAGTCACTAACCAAATTTATTAATTTTTTACTAAATTCAAAAAGTATGAGCAATACATATATTTATAATTCCTCACTAAATTAAAAAATACATGCTTTTATTTTCTAAGTAAAAAAATTACGTTTTCCCACAAAATAAAAAAATCCCAGTAAATTAAAATAATAAAAAAGATTTCTCACTAAATTAAAAATGTCTGCGCTATGAAAATTATTCTAAATTGTCACTAAATTAATTTTTTTTTTTTTACTAAATTCAAAACTTTAAGCATTAATAATTCTTCTAATTCCTCACTAAATTAAAAAATACATGCTTTTATTTTCTCAGTAAGTAAAAAAAAAGTGTTCCCACTAAATAAAAAAAATCCCAGTAAATAAAAAATAATAAAATAACAAATATTTCTCACTAAATTAAAAAAATTGCTTCTATTTTCTCACATCATTTACAGTGTACATTCTTCTAATTTCACTAAATAGTTTTACTTTCTCAAAATCTATTCTATTTTCTTATTAAATTCAAAAATCTAATCAGTGAAAGTGACGTTTAATCAGTGCAACACAAAAGGAGATGTTTAGCCGAATGTTCATGCTGTGCTTCTCAATTTAATTTCAGTTTTCATGATAAGTGATGACATTCATTCATGCATTTAGCAGACGCTTTTATCCAAAGCAACTTACAGTGCATTCAGGTTATACAAGTATTGTCAGTATGTGTTCCCTGGGAATTGAACCCACAACCTTTGTGCTGCTAACGCAATGCTCTACCACTGAGCCACAGGAACACGTAAAAACATGCAACCATTGCTGCGTTTGTCATTGATGCACATATTATTCACAACAATGTTGCATCTATAAATGAGCTATTCTGTTCAAATATAGTTTTATAAAAGAGCCTCAACAACACAACACAGAAAAACAAACATCAGATTTCTGTCAGGCCTTTAATTTAACTTTTACTAGAAATGATTTTGCAAAGAAGCTCCAAATTGAGTTGAAAATGCTCGGATCGGCACAAAGGAGAAGCAGTCTTTCTTCTCAATGCATATAATATGTGCATTTATGTGCTTTGAAGGCAAAGATGTGCCCTTGAAAGTGTCCCGGCCTTCCCTCTGTCGGGTTGATCAAAGACCTGCTCACTAAAGGTGAACCCAAGCACTGAATCTCTGTCTGCAAACTCTACCGTACAGCATTTCTGATTCAATACAGAGCGGAGACGATGTGAGTCCATTACAAGATGTATTTACATGAGGCTTTAGGGTCTGAACGGATTATGAGCAGTACATCTTTTGAGTCCGCGTGAAGCGAGTTACTCGCTCTCTATGTATGATAAATCATGAGTTATCAGGTTCACATATGATCTATGGCAATGTAGTTATTACAACATATATGGAGGATCCACAAGAAAATGCTTTGGTTTTCTCTCCAAATCAAAAAATGGCTTTTGTTATTGGTAATATTAAACACGAGTAATTCAACAATTTAGACGTGGTGCTGCATAGAGATCCCATATCTCTGGGCTGAACCATATCAGGCCTTAAAAATGCACACGCCACAAGAAAAGTGTGTTAATAACCCAAATCTAAAATAAAGTGCAGATGTTTTGGGGAAAAGCCAATCTTGGGCAGCATTCTGTGCATGTTATAAGCAAGGGAAACAAGATATTTCAAATTTTTTACATTATTTGTATTTTTTTTCCAATATTTGTATTTTCAACATCATTTGTTCTTTTTAAATAAATACATGAAAAAATATCAGCTGAATGCAAAGTGACCCTCATTTGGTTTTTGATTACTGAATGTGTGCGATTTAACTGTTTACTATGCCATATTTAGATCCCAATATCTCTGGAATTGAACCTTTTAGGGCCTTACAATGTAAATTGTCAAAAGACTAGTTTGTGAAGAGCTAAAATCTAAAAGGAAATTGAGATATATTTAATACTTCTTGAGTTACAGGCATGCAAACTTTGGAGAAGAAAAACGTGTTTTATTAATTTTTTATGCATTGAGCCAATTTGAAATCCCAATATCTCTGGAAATGAACCATATTGGGCCTTCAAAAATAAGATATCGCTAGAAAAGTTTGTTAAAAGCCAAAATCTAAAAGTATGTTAAGATATATTTAATACTTCTTAAACTGTAGACTAGCAAACGTTGAAAAAAAACTTGAAAAGTTGTTTTGTTTTTCACTCTTGGAGCCATACTGAGATCCCAGTATCACTGGAACTGAACCACATTGGGACGTATACAATTAAAATACCAAAAGAAAAGTTTGTTAAGAACCAAAATCTAAAAGTATGTTAAGATATATTTAGTACTTCTTAAACTGTAGACTTGCAAACATTGAAAAAAAAACTTGAAAAGTGGTTTTGTTTTTTGTTTAGTTTTTTAGTCTTGGAGCCATACTGAGATCCCAGTATCACTAGAATTGAACCGTATAGGGGTGTATAAAATTTAAATACCAAAAGAAAAGTTTGTTAAGAACCAAAATCTAAAAGGATATTAAGATATATTTAATACGTCTTGAGTTACAGGCATGCACATTTGAAGAAAAAACCCAAAAAGTGCTTTTCCCCCTTTTTTTACTATCACCATTGGCACTTAATGCAACAAAGATTGCTAAAGTCAACACATTTTACTAACAGACCTACCAATCTCTGTGTGAAATTAACATTATGATGCTGCCATCTTTCTAAACTCCTTTTTCTCCAATTTGGCTTTAAATCCCATTTTTACACTTCTCTACAAAATGGTGGATTACTCAGTACATATACATACATGACATTTCATATTTGGGCTTTCATCACTACTACAAGTACACTGATACATAAAGTATACTTACAAGTATACTACAAGTACACTGATATTTGTATACTTACTACGTAAAGTATACTTACAAGCATACTACTAGTACACTCACTGATATTTGTATACTTACTACATAAAGTATACTTACAAGTATACTACTAGTACACTGATATTTGTATACTTACTACGTAAAGTATACTTACAAGTATACTACTAGTACACTGATATTTGTATATTTACTACATAAAGTATACTTACAAGCATACTACTAGTACACTCACTGATATTTGTATACTCACTACATAAAGTATACTTACAAGTATACTACAAGTACACTGATATTTGTATACTTACTACGTAAAGTATACTTACAAGCATACTACTAGTACACTCACTGATATTTGTATACTTACTACATAAAGTATACTTACAAGTATACTACTAGTACACTGATATTTGTATATTTACTACATAAAGTATACTTACAAGTATACTACTAGTTCACTGATATTTGCATACTACATAAAGTATACTTACAAGTATATTACTAGTTCACTGATATTTGCATACTACATAAAGTATACTTACAAGTATATTACTAGTACACTGATATGTGTATACTTACTACATAAAGTATACTACTAGTACACTGATATGTGTATACTTACTACATAAAGTATACTTACAAGTATACTACTAGTACACTGATATTTGTATACTTACTACATAAAGTATACTTACAAGTATACTACTAGTACACTGATATGTGTATACTTACTACATAAAGTATACTTACAAGTATACTACTAGTACACTGATATTTGTATACTCACTACATAAAGTATACTTACAAGTATACTACTAATACTATGTTTGTCTTCAGAAAAAAGTTGGATATGTGGAAGAAAATCTGTTCAGTGGCACTGCATTTTGCATTCGTTTTCAAACTGTATATGATTAATATAATGTATATTCATATCTATAGTAATAAAAGACGTAAACGCCAATGCAATGCATGTTGCCAGACGGACCGATTACTGATCAATACCCTCTGTTTAGACATCCGCGCGTATTTTCCGAGTATTTTTCTCAGAATGTCATATCTGTTTACTCTCTACGTGCTTGTGTTTTGCCCGTCGTGTACAGAACTCGACGTGCCTAAACAGAAACCAATAACAGAGCCTCTATCACGGCCCTCTCCAGGGGGGTCGCTGTAAAATATCCGGTGTCTTTATGTCTTAGTGGACCGGCTTTACAGAGCCTCTCGATGTCAGAGGCTATTCCCACAGAGACGAACCCTCGCTACAGCTCATTGTAGAGATGAGCCAGGCACCAGACGCCAATGTTATTGCAGCTGCTGGCAAATCCTCCGCGGTTGTCTGTCATTTTCTCTCTGGCATCTTCATTAAATGGCTCCCCACGCTGCTGTTAAATAGAGCTGCTGCTCTGAACTGTCTACAAGACTAGAAGAATAAAGTGCTTGCACTGTTTGACGACACAAAACACGTCTGGAATAGCCATTAAAATGAATTTTTGGCTAGTTTAAAAATCCCCCAACAGTCTCGACAGCAGATAATAACGATTTGTGTCCTTTAGTCTTTGGAGTAAATTGCATAAATAGTCTTTATTAACACAATATCTTTATAATCGCTCAAACTTTGTGACTTTCTCGCCGTCCATAACGACGTTCAACGATTGCGTACGGTTTCCAGTTGTTTGTGAGTTACTGGATTCGTTTCAAACTCAATGTAAAATAAAAGTTGTAAATAAAATATTATTACAAGGACAAAAATAGCTGTGCTATGCATCACAAGAATCAATATAGAGTTGATTCAACTATTTTCCCACAAAATTCAAAAAGTCTGAGTAATGAAAATGGATCTATTTTCTCATTAAAGTTTACAAAAGTTTATATTTTCTCACTAAATTCAAAAATATATTTTATGTTGGAGAACGTTTTATAAGAAAATACCATTTCAATCTTTCTTTTTAAGTTAAAATTAATTGTATATTACTTGTTTTGTAATTATTTGTGAAAAATATATTTATACAAAACACTGATTCATTATAAAAATGTAAATGTATTAATTTACCTGGGATTTCCGGATCTAAGAAACACACTTTTATTGTTATTCTTCTTAAAATACAAAAAGAGTAGAAAGGGTGAGTTAAAATGAGAAAGATTTGCTCTTTTAATGCCTGTTTTGTCTCATTTTAAGTCATCTTGAGGCCCTCTAGTGGACCCCGGACCCTTGGTTAAGAAGCACTGACCTAGATATATAGAGTGCTATTCTTGCAGCTTTATCATTAAATGGTAAATTGTTGGCCTGTGGTGAATACATTAACATAAATAGAAGCAATGTATTTTAATGAGCCATTCAGCCATGGGAAAAACTGACGTTTAATATGATGCTGTTCAAATAAACAGCATGAAATTGACTTAATCAATTCAGGTAATTTCACTGTAATTACACTGAGACGAGGAAAACAACCCTGCTGTTATTTAGCATATTATTTACCTGCACGGACACATAAACGTGGTGTGAAGTTGTCCCATTGCAGAAATATTGAGATGCATGGTGAAAGACTGAAGGCAATATTGCTTAAATATTATGATAATGAATACATTATAGATAGAGTTCACCCCAAAATGAAAATTAGCTGGAAATGTGCTCATCCGAGATTAGGATGAGTAAATTTCTTCATTCTTCATGATGGGGACCATTATTCCCCATCATCCACACTGCTGCTATGTGTACATTCCCGGTACAACCTATTTGCACATTCTCTTGCACTGCACACTTTATCTCATTGCACATCTTACCCCTTATTTTATTTCATTATTTGTTTCTTACTTCATTCTCACCATATTTGTATATATATATATACTCTCTCGTGTTTTTGTTTCATAGTTTTTATTGCTTTTATGTTATTTTTATTTTATTATCATGTTTTATTTTTCTTTTTTGCACTTTCCATTGAGCGGACCTGTCCTGACTAACATTTCACTACCTATTATACCCTGTATGATTGTGTATGTGACAAATAATAAAGAACCTTGAACCTTGAACCTTGAACCTCATCATGTAGAAATGTGTCTCAGCAATGGAGGCTCTGCAGTGAATGGGTGCCGTCAGAATGAGAGTCCAAACTGATGATAAAAACATATATTTGATATATGTTCATTTAGATTGGTTTGTATAATAATACACATGCATAATGTAATATTAAAACGAAAAATAATTATTTTTAAATACATACAATTTTTTAAAACATTCACATTTTTGAACGATTAAAATTTAGTTGTTTTTTTACAAATTAGCTAGTAAAGTCTGTAAAATAGGACACAATCTACTATGTTAATATGAAAGTATTTTCTGTATTGATTTTTCCTCAGATTTTTGTATTTGCATTTTTAATTACGCATTGTATTTTGTGTTTACAGCAGATAATGGATAACGGATAATGTCCTGGAACATTACTAACATACCTTTTCCGTTTTTCTAGCTATTTTTCTTACAGTGTACCAACTGACCAACAATCCCAAGTACAAGCTACTAACAACGTGCATCATAAACGAACGATTATTACTAAATTGTTGTATTATTATTACATTAAACAATTGCAAATAACTTAATTCACGTGATGTGTGTACAGCATCTTTGGTTTTCTATTTTTGTGTCATTTCAAAGATATATATATTTTTTTTAATCATTTGAGTCACTTATCAAAAGTTGCTAAACGTAGCCAAAAAATCTAAGAAAAAGCTAAATTTGTTGCTAGGTGCTTTTGGTGGGAAAAGTTGCTAGGGTAGTCTGAAAAGTTGCTAAATTTAGCAACATAATTGCTAAGTTTGCAACACTGGTGACATGATCACAGAGAGTCGAGTAATTACCTTCAGGTTCGGAGATTTGCTGGCCTTAATATGTTGTTTGTAAATAAATGCAACTCTGTTTGTTTTGGTGTTTGAATCATCTCATACATTTTTTTGCTTTAAAACACTTTTTATTTTGTGACTTTTAAATGCGTGACCGTTATTTTGTGACTTTTATTTTGTGACTTTTAAATGCGTGACCGTTATTTTGGGACTTTAAAACGCGAGACTTTTATTTTGTGACTTTTAAATGCGTGACCGCTATTTTGTGACTTTAAAAGGCGAGACTTTTATTTTGTGACTTTTAAATGCGTGACTTTTATTTTGTGACTTTTAAATGCGTGACCGTTATTTTGTGACTTTTAAATGCGTGACTTTTATTTTGTGACTTTTAAATGCGTGACCATTATTTTGTGACTTTTAAATAAGTGACCATTATTTTGTGACTTTTAAATAAGTGACCATTATTTTGTGACTTTTAAATGCGTGACTTTTATTTTTTGATTTTTAAACACGTGACCGTTATTTTGTGAATTTTAAATTCGTGACTTTTAAATACCTGACTTTTATTTTGTGACTTAAATGCGTGACCGTTATTTCGTGACTTTTAAATGCGTGACCGTTATTTTTTTACTTTTAAATGCGTGACCGTTATTTTTTTGTGACTTTTAAATGCGTGACCGTTATTTTGTGACTTTTAAATGCGTGACCTTTATTTTGTGACTTTTAAACGCGTGACCATTATTTTGTGCAGTGGTCCGTTATTTCCGGAGCTGAGCGGTCTCCATGGTAACTGACTGATTGGCAGGTTTGAGAGAGAGGCTGAGAGGAGAAGAGACCAGAGCGGTTTACAGTAGTTCGGTTAATTAGTGATTGATTACTCATCATCATGGCCAAAAGTGACGGTAACTCGTATTTCAAGAGAACCAGCCCGTTCTGCATGGTGGTCGTGACCATGTATGTGTGTCTTCACACGGTGAGTTGAAACTTTAATGAACTAATTATTAATAACTAGTTATTCAGTCATGATGAAGCTCCTGAGGAGAATTTCAGAAACTACGCGACTTTCCATATTAATGATTTATATGACTGTCAGAAGCCATTCGACTGCTCTTAGACTAACTATTATTATGATTAGTATTGATCAAATATGTTGATTATAACTTCTCCTAGCTTCAAAGCTACATCCAACCTTCAGACTGTTCTGACTTAACTTAGTTTGCTTTATTTTTCTGACTTATAAGACGATTTTCATAAAAATGAAGATTAATACAAATGAAAACAAATCCCACAGTGACGAAACGTTTAAATGAGCCAAAGCTATTCAGACTTCAGCTTGTCAAAAATCAAATCTAAACACACTGAAGCCCGTTAGACTCAATTAAACCACCAATCTGTGTGATGTATTTAATTAATAAGCCGTTTAGACTCATTTTGGCGCCTCTTTTGCGCGCTCAAATTTGTTATTTCAAATATGTAAAGGCACGGAAAGCGCGCGAGCTCATTTTTTGCAGCAGCGGATTTTTTTCGGTAGTTTCTTGATTAAAATGTATTTCAAATTACTATAGACTTCATTTTATTATATTATTTGCATCTTTTAATTGTATGTGTATTTGTGAAAATGAATTTGTATTGCTTATTTAATGTTACCTATGCTTTGTCAATGTTAATAAATAAATATATTGTGATTGAAAGTTGAATTTAGCATCATTAGTCCAGTTATATTTATTTGTGGAAACCATAATATACAGTATTACCATTCAAAAGTACCATTTTGGTTTTTTAAATAAATACTTGTATTCAACAAAAACAAGTTATGTTTAAAAGTGTCAGTAAAAACATTTATAAAATTACAAAATATTTAATTTAAAACAAACTCTGTTCTTTTGAACTTTCTATTCATCAGATTTGATCTTATTATTATCAAAGTAAAATCTATTACAGTTTCCACAAATATATAAAGCAGAATTATTTTTCAAAATTGATAATAAGCACCATTATTAATAATTGAGTACCTATAATAACTGATCATTATAGAGCAGCAAATCAGCATATTATTATGATTTCTGAAGATCATGTGACACTGAAGACTGGAGTAATGATGCTGAAAATACAGAAATAAATTACAGTTTAACACATATTCACATAGAAAACAGCTATTTTTTTATTATAATAATATTCCTCAATATTACAATTACCGCAGCTTAGTGAGCAGAAGAGACTTTTCACACACATTAAACCCCTTTGTTTATATGTGTGATATATATATATATATATGTTGTATATGTAAAAAATGTCATTAAATGTCATTAAAAAGGCACTATATTAGATTTGATGATATCTGCAGAAATCCTGATAAAGATGCTGCAGGTTCAGGTCTTTACCGCAAAACTAATTACTTATGCAAATGTTTACTTTAATGAGATGTCACATTTGCAAGCTTGCTATGAAATCCACCCCCCCCCACCCATTTAAATTTTCCTGGATTCATGTTTTAAAAAAAAAAAAAAAAGATTAAATTAAATTAGATTGTATTAATAAAAAATTTAACACTTTACAATAAAGTTAATTAGTTAACAACATTAGTAAGAATGAAAAATACTTTCAGCATTTATTAATCTTAAAGTTAATTTCAGCATTTACTAACGCATTATTAAAATCAAAAGTTGTGTTAACATTAATTAATGCACCGTGAAGTAACAATGAACAACTGTCATTAACTAACATTAACACAGATTAATAAATAGTGTAATAAATGATCATTGTTTGCTTGTGTTAGTTAATACATTAACTAATGTTAATAAATGACACCTTATTTTAAAGTGCTACCATCAAAAATCATGTCTTATTAATTAAAAACATAAAACTTGAAATATTAAACAGGTTTATTAAAAGTAGAATAACAAAAAAATATAAAAAAGGCCCAATTAAGTTTTTTTTTTAACCAAATTCTGTTTTCAATTTAATTTTCCGGATTCCATTATAATGGTTTCATTAAATATTAATAATCAAAAACATCTCTAATTTAAAAAATGTAAATTTTTGAATATGAGGAAAAAATTAAACGTATTTCATTGGGCCCTAATAATGATATTTTTGTTAAACTTTTAATAAATTGCTTTTAAGACGTTCAATTAATTAAACATGCTTTCTGATTAATGACATTTAACTTTAACCATCAAAACAGAGTCTGTAAAAAATGGAATTTACAAAAATTAGCAACCGCATAGAAACTCCCTAGCACCCCCCCCCTCCGAGTACCTCTGCAGTGACTGTGTTTGATTGGTTCCAGTGGACGGCGTTTTGGCCCGAGTGCGTCCCGTATGGCATTCTGGGTCCTCTGGGCGCTCTGGCCAAGCGTTGCATGGACTATCTTCATCCTGCGCTGTACTACGGGTGAGTGAGCGCCGGCAGCCATACACTGAGTTCAGAGCCGACGCTGATGTTTGTTATCGCCGTCTGTGTTTCAGGTGGTTTCTGATGTTGGCCATCCATGTGTGCGAGGCTCTGCTTGCACTGAAGATCTGCAGGTATGTGTTTTTCATCTCTCCACCACACGGCGGCAGTACAGACCGTCGGATTCGTGCATGCTGCTCATACTGACAATACACTGTGTGTGCACCATGTGAGTTTACTGAATAAATTACTCTCATTTGTTGGCTACATGTGCCGAAATGCAATGCTCTCGAGACATGTACACAAAATTGCTAGATGACAATGTTCAATGCATACCAGTGTTATTATAGTTAGCTAAAATTAATAATACCATACATTTAAAACCATTTTTGTTATTAAAATACAATATATAAAATGTATTTTATTTCTGCTAGTTGCCAAGGTAGTATTTCTTATTTTAATTTGATGTGCTAAAATAAATAAAACTACATATATATATATATATAAATACAAAACACAATAGAAAATTAAACAAGTATTAATAGAAATCTTAATAATACTACAACTGTAAACTGAGTGCACAGGACTTTATACTTTGAGCAGAACAGACATGTTTCTGTGTATATGAGAAGAATAAATACACACTAATATTGGTAAATATGAGCAAATGCGGCTGTGAAAATAAATCTGCATCGTTTATCTTTTTGATCTTTCATTCCAAAAATTCAATTAAACTGAGCTGGACGATACCATCACTGAACTCAATAATGAAATACACTATTTTGATGGGAACTGCCTTTACTCTTATTTACCAAGGGTGCCAATATTAGTGGCGAGCGCTGTAAATGAATCAGAATATGAGATTAAGACACACTTGATGTTGGTGTTTGTGTCTGCAGTGATAAAGGCATCGACGGCACGTCCACACGTCTGCTGTGGTTCGCTCAGACGTTCCTGTTTGGTCTCACGTCTCTGGGTCATCTGGTCAAATACAAGCCGGACATCCGATCCAAACGCCAGTGACCGAAACCACAGCGCTCTTTATATCTCAACCAGCAGTAGGATAGTCTCTAAACACTTTATAAAAGCTCAAAGATTTGTTCTGGTGGAGAAAACCAATGAGTTCACTAAGAATCAGTTTGAATGATAAACCTGGTTAGTTTAAATAAACTGACTGTTGTCTGACGTGTTTGTTGTTTTGTCATCTGTCAATCATAACATACTGTAATAGAGATATGATGCTTCTTCTGCTGTTCAGGAGACGTTGACAGCATCTCATCATTGATAAAGTTGCGGATGAATGTACGTATATTACAGTGAAACAAATATTATATTAAACAGCATTGCCTCTTTTCAGTTTCATTATAAATATTAATAAATACAAAAATTATATCAAACACCACTGCCTTTTCATTTTCTTTAAAAATATAAAACAACTCTTTTTGTTTTTATTTAAAAAAAATATGAAACATTAATATGTGGTTTAGGTAATATGTGCACTGATTATCTTTACTGTATGCATAATACAATGAAATATGACAAGCACGGTAAGCAACAGTATGCGGGGCGAGTAGTATATCTGAATTCATAGTATTCGAAAAACAGTATGTGAAGCGAGTAGTATGTCTGAATTCATAGTATTCGAAAAACAGTATGCAGGGCGAGTAGTATGTCCGAATTCATAGTATGCAAAAAACAGTATGCGGGGCGAGTAGTATGTCCGAATTCATAGTATGCAAAAAACAGTATGCGGGGCGAGTAGTATGTCTGAATTCATAGTATGCGAAAAACAGTATGCGAGGCGAGTAGTATGTCTGAATTCATAGTATGCAAAAAACAGTATGCGGGGCGAGTAGTATGTCCGAATTCATAGTATGCGAAAAACAGTATGCGGGGCGAGTAGTATGTCTGAATTCATAGTATGCAAAAAACAGTATGCGAGGCGAGTAGTATGTCTGAATTCATAGTATGCAAAAAACAGTATGCGGGGCGAGTAGTATGTCCGAATTCATAGTATGCGAAAAAACAGTATGCGAGGGCGAGTAGTATGTCTGAATTCATAGTATGCAAAAAACAGTATGCGGGGCGAGTAGTATGTCTGAATTCATAGTATGCAAAAAACAGTATGCGGGGCGAGTAGTATGTCCGAATTCATAGTATGCGAGTATGCGGGGCGAGTAGTATGTCCGAATTCATAGTATGCGAAAAACAGTATGCGAGGCGAGTAGTATGTCTGAATTCATAGTATGCAAAAAACAGTATGCGGGGCGAGTAGTATGTCTGAATTCATAGTATGCGAAAAACAGTATGCGAGGCGAGTAGTATGTCTGAATTCATAGTATGCGAAAAACAGTATGCGAGGCGAGTAGTATGTCCGAATTCATAGTATGTGAAAAACAGTATGCGAGGCGAGTAGTATGTCTGAATTCATAGTATGCGAAAAACAGTATGCGGGGCGAGTAGTATGTCCGAATTCATAGTATGTGAAAAACAGTATGCGAGGCGAGTAGTATGTCCGAATTCATAGTATGTGAAAAAAACAGTATGCAGGGCGAGTAGTATGTCCGAATTCATAGTATGTGGAAAAACAGTATACGAGGGCGAGTAGTATGTCCGAATTCAAAGCAATCCTGAAGCCTGTCCTGGTCGTTCTGGGCACTATGTCATGCACCGAGGAGTTGAGGATGCCGAAGACCAGTGACAGAACCCAGTATGATGCTGCTGAGTGTGCATATATTGTATGTATATATGTACAATGTTGTGTTACATGTAGCTAAATTACAAAATAAAAGTCATTGTAATCAGTTACAGTTACTGATATAAAATGTGTAATTAAATTAGGTACTTATGAAAATGTTAATAATTACAAGGAAGGTTACATCTGATTATTTTTCATACACAATTAAAAATATAATTGATTGCATTTAAACTGCTGTAAAATATGAGATACCAATGTTTTTATGTTTTTATTTATGCATATGATTTTTTTAAATGTTTTTGCCCTAAGCATTGTTAGATGTTTCCTGTCATAACTGCAAATATTTGATTAAAAAACAGTATAATAGTTACTTGTTATGGCTTAAATCTGTATTTAACCTCAGAATGATCTCTAAGTAAGTCTTAATTTGTGCTAGCTGTGCTTTTAAATTAAATATGTATAATCTTAATTAAAGTGATGAAGGACTAATCCGTGTTGAGTACTGAGAAATTAACCCTAACAGTTGAAAACATTAGAGAAGTAATCTAATGTAATCCGTTACATTACTTTGGTAAAGTATTTGAAATAGTTACACTACTTATTACAGCTGGCTGTGTTTATTCTGGGGTTAAATTTACTAGATACATAGGTGATGATACTACTGTTGTGTATTGTTTATATATAATGAATTGGTGTGTGTATATATATATAATTATTTATCATAATTTATTTGTTATTTACATTCATTTATTATGATAAATTACTCAAAATCAACAGGTTCTCAGCTGTAGCTGCTTTTATTCTGAGGTAAATTTGACTTGCTATATATTTAGTAAATGTTTATACGCTGTCGACTAATCTACGAGCAGCTGACGACGCAAAAACGTCGATGAAAGCGGTGAGAACAACAACAAACATCGATGAAAGCGGTGAGAATAACAACAAAACATCGATGTTTGTTCATTAGAGCGGGATCTAGGTTTTTATAAATTAAGAAATGCCACATATTAATTATTTCTATTCAAATTAAGAAATGTCACATATGAATTATTTCTATTCAAATTAAGAAATGCCACATATGGATTATTTCTATTCAAATTAAGAAATGCCACATATGAATTATTTCTATTCGAATTAAGAAATGTCACATGAATTATTTCTATTCAAATTAAGAAATGCCACATATAAATTATTTCTATTGAAATTAAGAAATGCCACATATGGATTATTTCTATTCAAATTAAGAAATGCCACATATGGATTATTTCTATTGAAATTAAGAAATGCCACATATGGATTATTTCTATTCAAATTAAGAAATGTCACATATTAATTATTTCTATTCAGATCATTCAAATTAAGAAATGCCACATATTAATTATTTCTATTCAGATCATTCAAATTAAGAAATGCCACAAATGTTTTATTGATATTTTAAAGAAATGTTATGTATTTAAGAAGATGGATTTATGTCACTTAATCACCATGTGAGTGTACAAAAATGAATAAAAACTGTCAATACATTTAAAAATGTTTAGATTTTTAATCTGTAATAATAATTATAAATTCAAAACATTACTTTTTTTCACAAGTAGGCATAAAAGGAACACTGCTCTTCCTAAAAACATCCAATAATTCATAAATCTGCTTACACTATTTTCATGGTGGGGACAAAATGAGGAAATTAGAGATAAGTATAATAAGAGACTTATGTAATAAGAAAATAAAGACAAAAGGCAAACAATTCAGTCAAATGTATGTAAAAAAAAAAAAAAAAAAAAGAAGAAGTAAGCGCTGTATTACGATTAATAATTTATGAAACTGGTCTTTTTGTGCTCAGTCAAAACTATATGACCTGGAAGAAATAATAGATTCACGAGACCAAAGATTGCCGGTTATATTTACCCAAAACGAGTTTTACCTCATGTTTAACCGGAGACGTCAGATCCAGCGGGAGATGTCAGAAGGACCTAGCCGCGGTGAGGCTGCTCTCTGGCGGATACATGAGCACGGAGCGCCCGGTGATCGCGTGGAGCTCACGCTTCCGAAATCAGCCGAGCACATGTTCAAATAGGCGCTATATTTATAAATAACCCGCAGATTGAAGCTTTAAACAACTACGTTATCGACTGAAAAACTCTTCATGACACAATAACAGTAATGTTTTTTAAATTTTGCGTGTTTTCCCGCTCGCTGATTGGTGCGGAATGCATTCTGGGACACCTGGCTGCCTCAAGTCACTTCTGGATGCGTCCTCGATAAAAGGGGCGGAGCCAGAACACATCCGGGGATTTGAACTGTACTTAGCTAGAGCAGTACTCGGACGACGACTGATGACGTTTCACAAGTACAGACAAGTACGCGTATTGAGAAACAGCCCGAGACTTTTTTTTGTTGCTTTGAACAATAACAGAAAGGTATTCATAACAGGGAGGCTTACAAATATTGACTGAGATTATATTAAATTTTCATTCACATTCTGTGCATCGTATAACAAATTAAGTATAAAATAAAACATCGGGAAGAAAGAAAAATACATAAAGACTAATAAGTAGAAGGGGAGTAGGATGTTTTCATATTATGAAACCTCTAATAAAGTAAACACAAATCTCGCTTTAGGACTCTTAACGTCTCCAAATAAATGAGAAATTCCTCTTTAAATCGTGAGGATTTAATCCTTCCGGTTTTGACGCCTGTGAAAGCTCCGCTCATGTATGTGTGTTTCATTTTTTTTTTATTATTTTTTACTTCTCTTTTGTGATGTCTGCATATTACACAGAAGAACACTTTGAACAAAAGATTAAGGATACATTTTATTACATATGATACCGCAGGAGGCGAAGGAAACACCGCGGGAGACGTTTACGCAGCAGACTGAGGAAAAGGGCACACAGTCCTCCTCTACCGTCTGCTCGCTATTAATAAATAAGATGGACCAGCCAAACCAACGAGACATTATCTCTTTTGTCTGAATCTCACGCCAACGGTCCCGGACACCGCTGGTGAATCCAGCAGAACAGCCGAGGCCGGAAAAAACAAAGGTTGGAGTGTGTTTCATAACAAGAAATTCCAGAATTCTCCATTCTGCGCGTTCCTGTTCGCCTCATAATTCTCCATTATCTGGCCCCTTCTATCTGCCCCGGGATAACCCTCGTGTCTGCCGTTTACACAAGCAGACACTTGGCTTTGTCAAATATCACTCAACAAACATCCCGACGCTAAATCGCTGGAATTAACAAGGCCAACCTCAAGAAAGTTGCCGAACTTTCATCAACACATATCCTGCCAACCAGGATAAATGTGATTCATAATTGTAAAATGTACCTCTTTACATTGACAGGGAAAGTTAGTTCTAATTTCAGACACTTTTTTTCATATCAAAATGACTAAATATATGTTTGGTCTCTACAATAACGTTGTAATAAACTCTCGTCGCAATGAAGACCATTCTCAAAAATCTGTGAGAGCAGATTTGGCCGAAGAGCTAAACACTATCAGTGGCGGCGCAAAGAACAGCCCGTAGGAAGCAAACAGAGCAGCGATGTATATCATACGTTCGGACAAAGAGAGTTCAGGAAAGCAGCAGGACCTTGGGAGTTATTGTTGAATATTTTTACTTCCATCTTTAATGACTTGTTCTGTTGTTCTTAAAAAATCTAAATTGAAGAACAGTCCCTCTTGCCTGATCTGCAGTTGCCCTCATTAATAATTTTAAAGAAACATCTCCTCCATCCCTGTACATTTTAGGGGAGCAACTTAAACCTCGTATTTACCTCAAATATCATCATAACTCAATATATATATATATTCCTGAAGTGGTGAAAGTCCAGCTCCAACTCCATCACCCTGAGACCCCACAGGGCTTTATGCTATACTCTCTCTACACACACGACCGCCAGCTCCACCTCTATTGCAAATTTGGGATGATACGCTGTCATCAACAACGTCCATGTGAAGAGACTTACATCATGAATTCTCTCTCTGAACAGCAAAACTGACTACTATAACAGCAGCAGCCCTCACTCCTCTTATGATCAGGACCCCTGTGGAGAGGGTATTAATATTTCTGAACTTAAAAATTCAAACACAGTGAAAGCCAGGCAAAGGCTAATATGAGGAAATTCTTCACCAGCTAGATTTCTATTCAGGTGTTTCAGTGTAGTGTGGTATAATAATGCACAAACCAGCCGAGCGTGCGCTTAAATACATCACCTCAAACGTACCAAAAATCATCAAAGAAACTCATTATTTTCTGTTTATTATTATTATGAAAGACTAGGAAGAGCTTCTTCCCTCATCAGGCTAACCACTCTGTTTCAATAAGCAGTTTTACACTCGGCACATCCCTCTTATTCACATTACTATTTATTAAGTTTGTTTTTTGTTTTCTTTTTTTGTATTGTTTATCTTGTTGTTTTTTTTGCATATTGTCTTTTGCACATCTTATTGTTTTTTGCATTATGCACTTTTTTATTTCATTGCACATAATTTCTCCTTTTCTTAAAGAGTGTTTATACTTATATAATTTGCGTTTTTATAGCGGACCTTTCACATTTCAGCATCTATTATGTGACTACACATAAGGTTTTGAAAAATGTACATTTGTGAATATTACATTTGAACAAACTTTTATTACATAAACCTTTTTGTCATACAGTAATCTTTGGTGAAATGCACACAAATTGGAATAACTTAAATATCACTCTTAAAAATTATTTTGAATATTCATAATTGATGTCATTACAGGGAAAGTAATCAACACTTTTTTTCATATCAAAATGACTAAATATATGTTTGGTCTCTAATGACAATTTCTCAAAAATCTGTTTTTTATCAGAAAGAAAAATGTATATCCTAAATATACTTGTTCCTTAACTAAATTGATCATCTGCAATTAATAATTTCATCGAAAGGGGAGCAACTAAATCATAATTCATCATAACCCAATATATTCCTGAGTTATTGACCGCCAGGCGGCGCTTATTAGCTTTTCTGAATATTAATATTTCAACTTAAAAAGATTGTGGTGTTTCAGTGTACAGCCGAGCAAATACATCAGTACCAGAAACTATTATTATTATTATTATTATTATTAACTGCTTTTACACTCGGTTGATATATTACAAATTATGATAAAAAGAGTTATTTTTATATTTCACAAGTTATAAACACAAACTATAATTAATAAATGCACACAAACTGTAATAAAACATACGGAGAAACCTAAATATAAAGGGAAATAAATCTGAAAAGCTTTTCTGAAGATGCATTAGGATTATGTTATAAATATAATTGGTAATAAAACATGAGGTGTGGATTACATGAGGTGTGGGAAATATGATATTAATACATTTATAAATAATTTATTGATATGTTAAGATAGTATATAATAACCACACAATCCACAAATAACCTATAAAAGGCATGTAAATACATAAATTATGGAAAAGTGTATTTTAAATCTGATGAAGGTCTAAATATTGCCTTTTCGATTCCAGCACTGGTCATATTTCATATGATTCATAAACATAACCGCTGCACTTAAACATATGATCTCGGATTCAACACAGCACATGAAACATTAAATATGTCATATTACATGCAAATAAATATGATTCATATTATCAAAGCAAATGTACAGTCAGAAGTTATATACATGATATTATCAGAGCAGGAGAAATATGAAATATGATCAGCATCAGAGAGCCTGACTTAATTAGTAAAACATTGCTTTATTAATTTTATCCCCATAACTATGTGATTCATATTTTATGATGTTAGTTGATGATTTGGCTATTTTAGCAAGTTCGACGTGATGTTTTTAACAATATTAATAAAGTAATTATAATAACCTGGGAAAGAGAACTGCGTGCATTAATAATGTTTGATAATAATTGCATGAATACGCGTTTATACATTTACTATCTTTAATAATTCGAGATTAATCGGTGCATTTGAATCATAAATAGCGCGATAATGTCGAGTATAATAAGTGTTAGATGTTTGTTTTAATCGAAACGGGTTATAAGCCACTTCTGAATGAAGAAATAGATGTTATTACTCTGCCAGCGTCATAAAGTAAACGCGTACATTTCTACAACGCGACGCGTCATTAATGCTGAGCTTGATCCATGCAAATCCGCCGCCTCGCGTCCTCCAATCAGAGCGCGGTGTCACTTAGCGTCCTCCAATGGGAGCTTCGCGCGTGCAGGTTATCCGCGCGTCACGCTGCTGGAGTCCGTTGAGCGGAGAGCGGCGCTTCAGACGCGGGAGATCGCGTCACTCACAGCGGGCGTGAGATCTGCCGACGGCCGGCATCGGGATTCACCGGGAAGCGTTCGCGAACTTTGACTTGGAGGAGTTGTGTGGGCGTTAAACTTTCTCGTACGAACTTTCTTGCGATGTTAGCGGTCGGGCAGATGGATGGTAACCGGCAGAGTGCGTTCGTTCTGGGCAGCGCTCCTCTGGCTGCGCTGCATAACATGGCCGAGATGAAGACGTCTTTATTCCCGTACGCCCTGCAGAACCCCGCGGGCTTCAAGACGCATTCCTTCAGCAGCATGAGCTCCGGGATCCCGCTGGGAACGCCGCACGGGATTACCGATATATTAGGGAGACCCATCACCTCCGCGGGACAGCTGCTGTCGGGCTTTCCCCGGATCAGCGGACTGACACCAGCCGGGATGTACTTCAACCCCGCGGCGGTGTCTCGGTACCCCAAGCCGCTGACGGAGCTGCCCGGGAGGGCGCCTATATTCTGGCCCGGGATGATGCAGGGCTCTCCCTGGAGAGACCCGAGGGTTCCCTGTCCTGGTGAGTCTGCGAACAAACCTGCTTTATGTCGGTTTTCACGCTCCTGGGGTCAAATAAGTTATAGACTTATGATGCACAGATTGTTGGAATATTATCCAGGTTTTAAAAAAAGTGCTGTATTTTTGCGCACTACTTTTGTACATTATATACAAAAAATTATTTTTAAGATCAACTAAGTGTGCTATTTGGGGACACCGTGAATATGCGCTTTTAATGTTATATCTCTATTTAAAAAAATTATATTTAGTCAGCACTTGAACCCATTTTTTATTTTTAAAAACAGAGCGCGCATTTTATTTCATATTCATGGTGTCCCAAAAATAGCACACTTAGTTGATCTTAAAAAGCACTAAAGAATAATTTTTCGTATATTAAGAAAACAATTAAGCACTTTAGGAATATTCTGCAAGTGCATTTTTTTATACCTGTTTCTTTATGTCCTAAATAGAGTTATAATATTTTCCTAAACTCTTAAAAATAAAATAAAGATGATATTTTCAGAAGCATGTGATGCTAATAAACACGCGTTATCTGTAAGAGTGCATGTAGGTTTTGACGCTCAGATTATTGAAATGTTAATGTTTGAACAATATTCGCTTCTTGTGTATATGATCAAGCGCGAGTCTGAATATATCTAAAGTCGGGGTTATTTGACTGACCGACTGTGGTTTGTGTGTGTGTCCAGCCCAGGCGAATATGATGCTGGACAGCGACGGGAAGAAGAAGCACTCCAGACCGACCTTTTCAGGCCAGCAGATCTTCGCCCTGGAGAAGACCTTCGAGCAGACCAAGTACCTGGCCGGGCCGGAGAGAGCGCGCCTCGCGTATTCGCTGGGGATGAGCGAGAGCCAGGTCAAGGTGAGTGTGTGTGTGTGTGTGTGTGTGTGTGTGTGTCTCTCTCTCTCTCTCTCTCTCTCTCTCTGTCTCTCTCTCTCTCTCTGTGTCAATGCAAACGGACAGATTCTTTTATCTGCGAAAGGCGCTTGCATAATATGAATTTGCAAACGTGCAAAACTGGTGGAGCGTTAATTTCTAATGCTAAAAAATGTTTTTGGGGCGGATCATAAATAATATTTTCGTTGCACATTAATTTACGCACTTGTCTGGTCATCATTCATTTGAGTTCATGCACTCTTGAGTTCAGTGGGACTTGCATGCACTAATGCATTTTTTGGGGGGATCATAAATGAGTGTTGCACATTAATTTACGCACTTGTTTGGTCAACATGCATTGCGTTTATTATTGGAATCAATTGCATGGACTTTTGAGTTTAGTTGAACTTGCATGCACTAATGCATTTTTTTGGGATCATAAATAATATTTTCGCTGTCAGTGTTGCACATTAATTTACGCACTTGTCTGGTCAGCATGCATTTGCGTTTATTTGCTTGCTCTAAAGTTCATGCACTCTTGAGTTCAGTTGAACGTGCATGCACTTATACATTTTTTTGGGCGATAATAAATCATATTTTCGTTGCACATTAATTTACGCACTTGTCTGGTCAACATGCATTGCGTTTATTTTAGTTCATGCACTAATGCATTTTTTGGGGGGATCATAAATAATATTTTTGCACATTAATTTACGCACTTGTCTGGTCAACATGCATTTGAGTTCATGCACTTTTGAGTTCAGTTGAAGTTGCATGCATTAAAGCATTTTTTTGTTGATCATAAATAATATTTTCGTTGCACATTTGTCTGGTCAACATGCATTGCGTTTATTTGAGTTCATGCACTAATGCATGTTTTAGTTTTGTTGAAATATGAATCGCCTAATGGATCACACGGATATGATGCTCACGCGCTTGTATTCTCTGTCTCAGGTTTGGTTTCAGAACAGAAGAACTAAATGGCGAAAGAGGCACGCGGCTGAGATGGCCACGGCTAAAAAGAAGCACGACTCGGAGACGGAGAAGATGAAGGAGAGCTCAGGAAACGAGGATGATGAAGATGATGAATATAACAAACCTCTGGATCCGAACTCCGACGACGAGAAAATCACGAGACTGTTGAAAAAGCACAAGACGAGTAACCTGTGCCTCATCAGCCCGTGCAGCAACAGCTCGGACACTTTGTGATGCCTCTTCATCATCATCATCATCATCATCAGCTGCTTCACTCTCCTGGAGAGCCGAGGCAGAACTAAGCAGGGTATAAACGCACTGTTTTGCTTTGAATGCGGTTGTACAGTTAAATGTATATATATTTTTTACTGAGTAAATTATGTTATTAAAGCATCACGGAGACGTCATCATCATCATTTTTTTGTTTCGATCGCAGAAAAATAACATCATCCGCTTAAAAAAAAATCATTTTTAATTTTTTTTGGAAACAGGTACACTGTGTATAAAGATAAAAAGTGCTGTATATAATGTGTTAATAATATCATTGTACCTCACAACAGGAAAAATACTCAAAATATGGACAGAAACGAATATTAATGCTTCCGCGAGCGCGGAGGAAAAACTTTGTATTATCAATAAATTATTTAACAAGCCAAAGTTTCAACAATATCCTGGTCTTTTGTTATTAATTTCATATTTGCTGATTTTGCAGCGCATATGTTTTGAGATGTGCTGTTATTTGTCCGCGAGAGAGTTATTAAACGAATGCATGTTATTATATATATCCGTGCATTAATATCTGATAATACTAATACTT
>CM049882.1:30709182-30714182 GCA_027474115.1 Schizopygopsis malacanthus
CGTGTTAGGGCTCGGCGAGCAGAAAATAACACGCGCGGCGCTAACAGAGCGCAGCATGATGGATGAGGCGTCTCAACAACCTGCCTCGTCTCACAGAGAGCATCTTCATCAACACACTAGTGCTCCAGCGTCATTCATATCACACACAACACAGCTGAGACTCAGAGTATAGGCCAGACTTACAGCGCACACGACTTTATAACTTTATATATAAATATATGAACAGCCTTGAATCAAGATGCATTTACTTGACAAGTAAAGCTATTCAGATATTAAGAAAAAGACATAAATACACACACACACACACACACACACACACACACACACACAAACAAACACAAACACGCACATGCACATGCACCAACACTCGCGCATGTACACTCGCGCACACACACACACACACACACACACACACACACACACACACACACACACACACACACACACACACACACACTCGCGCAAACATGCACACTCGCGCACGCACACACACTCGCGCACATATACACACACACACTCGCGCACGCACACACACACCAACACTCGCGCACACATGCACGCACACACACGTGCACACGCGCACACACACTCACATAATAATTATTTATTTATTTATTTTTAGATATGTATACTAGAAAATAAGACAAAAGTACAAAGTGTGCAAAAAAAGTGATGCCCTTCCTCGCGCTTTTTGCTGTTTTCCAGAACAAAAGTCTAAATATTCTCAAATTAAGATCCGCAAGATAAAATTGACCTGAGATATCAAATGACAGAAAATATGAAGTCTTGCTTTATGATTAAAAACTAACTAATATCTGGCAGTGGAGTCAGAAAAATCATCTTAATTCAAAGGAAAACCAAAATCATTTTGTTCATATTTTCCAGAAAACAAGGAGACTTTGTGTCTCCAGTAAATGCATCTGGATTTAATAATGTTCATATATTTGTGCTGGAATATTAATCACGGATACTGATGAAGATATTTTGCATTTCATGCAATATTTAATGCGTTCTGCTGTAAATTACGATATTTTTAAGACCTTAATATGTGGAAGCGTGAAATAAGTCTTTTTAGGATCCACATAAACTCAGTAAATAATCTCTGTCCCTATTGTATTATTTAAAATAAAGCAAAATATGCCTCCTGAAACCTAAAAACATGATGTAAAGACGTAGAGCTTAAAGATGTCAGATTAAAGGCATTTTTATATTTCATAATCTTCACTTATTCTAAGATTTTGATATCACATTTATTTAGAAATAAACTCCATTTTGATTTCAACACTCTGTTTAAGGGGCGTGTCTCCTTTAAGACATGAACAGCTGTGATTGGCTAACACATTTGCATATGAAATAAGCTTTACTGATGTCAAACTGAGAGAAAATATGGATTAGAGTATTATATTTCCATGCAATTTAATTTTGAATGCAGCATTAGAGCAAGTCGCATGCAGCGCTTTATATTACACAGCTTGCTTTAATTAATGCAATTAATTCAATTAATAAATAAAGCGGTAAAGAAGACAATAGAGTCATTATTCAGTAAAATGCATCACCTGTGTAACCTGCTATCATGATGAAATGTGATTTCGGCATCAGATAATGAAGCGTCTCACCTTAATGAGCAGGTCTTTGGCCGAGGCG
Source organism: Schizopygopsis malacanthus (assembly GCA_027474115.1). Taxonomy (NCBI): domain Eukaryota; kingdom Metazoa; phylum Chordata; class Actinopteri; order Cypriniformes; family Cyprinidae; genus Schizopygopsis; species Schizopygopsis malacanthus. The sequence goes on from CM049882.1 coordinate 30,710,827, forward strand.
GACATGAGGATCCGGTCACACCAGGCGGGACATCGAGTGTTCATGTACTGCTTTCCCTGACCGGAGTCTTCACTGTACGGATAACTGCACACACACACACACACACACACACACGACTCCAGCGTGAGACACGTATGCATCGTGTTACTGGAGCACTGTTAACATGCTCATACGTGACCCTGCAGCACAAAACCAGTCATAAGAGTCCACTTCTGTGATATTGAGATGTGTGCATCATCTGAAAGCTGAATAAATTAGCTATACATTGATGTATGTGTGTGTGTGTGTGTGTGTGTGAGTGTGTGTGAGTGTGTGTGTGTGTGTGTGAGAGTGTGAGTGTGTGTGTGTGTGCGAGTGTGTGTGTGTGTGTGTGTGTGTGTGTGTGTGTGTGTGTGTGCGAGTGTGTGTGCGCGAGTGTGTGTGCGCGAGTGTGTGTGTGTGTGTGTGTGTGTGTGCGCGAGTGTGTGTGTGTGTGTGTGTGTGTGTGTGTGTGTGTGTGTGTGTGTGTGTGCGAGTGTGTGTGTGTGTGTGTGTGTGTGCGAGTGTGTGTGCGCGAGTGTGTGTGTGTGTGTGTGTGTGTGTGTGTGTGTGTGTGTGTGTCTGTGCGTGTGTGTGTGCGCGAGTGTGTGTGTGTGCGGGTGTGCGAGTGTGTGTGTGTGTGTGTGAGTGTGTGTGTGTGTGTGTGTGTGTGTGTGTGGGTGTGCGAGTGTGTGTGCGGGTGTGCGAGTGTGTGTGTGTGTGAGTGTGTGTGTGTGCGCGAGTGTGTGTGTGTGCGGGTGTGCGAGTGTGTGTGTGTGTGTGTGTGTGTGTGTGTGCGTGTGTGTGTGTGTGTGTGAGTGTGTGTGTGGGTGTGCGAGTGTGTGTGCGAGCGTGTGTGTGTGTGTGAGTGTGTGTGTGTGTGTGTGTGAGAGTGCGTGTGTGTGTGTGTGTGCGAGTGTGTGTGTGTGTGTGTGTGTGTGTGTGTGTGAGTGTGTGTGTGTGTGTGTGTGGGTGTGCGAGTGTGTGTGCGGGTGTGCGTTTGTGTGAGAGTGTGTGTGTGTGTGTGTGTGTGTGTGAGTGTGTGTGTGTGTGTGTGCGAGTGTGTGTGCGGGTGTGCGAGTGTGTGTGTGTGTGTGTGTGTATGGGTGTGCGAGTGTGTGTGTGTGTGTGTGTGAGTGTGTGTGTGTGTGTGTCTGAGCACAGATCTGAGGTGTGTTTGTGAGGCGTCTGAGGAGCAGATGTACACGATACAGACACAAAGCACATCCGATCGAGGCGTCCAGATAACAGCACTATGATGTTATAATCAGATCATAATCAGACGTGAATGAACCGAGTCTATTGTGTCCTATCATAACTAAACTAAAACCAGCAGCAAAACTCACTCCGTTTATCTCAAGAATAGCTCAGGTTCACTTTGGATATAAAAAATATATATATATTTTTTTGCATTTAAAAATTTGTGACAAAAAAAATGTCATGACAATTTTTTTTTTTACAACAGTGAAAAAATTAAAATAATGAAAATAATATTGTCCAGACATTTACTACTATTATTTCATCTGCATAAAATAAATATAACGAAAGCAGCTGTGATGCATACTTTCAATTGCGTTTTAAAATGTACATTGAATAATATCGTTTAAATATGTATTATTAAAATATTATATACAGTGATGTATACTTTCAAGCGTGTTCTTTAAATAATATTTAAAATGATGCATTATTTTTGTCACGTTGAGATGTTTTTGCAAAAACTATTATTATGTATACTTTCATATTTTTGAAATGTACTTTAAATAATATATTATTTTCTTCACATTATGAGATATTTTTGCAAAAATGAATGATGTATTTGTTCAGCTGTTTTAAAATATACTTTTAATAATAATATAATGTAAATAATAAATAATTGCTTAAAATAAATTATGTACTCCAAAACTACTTTGATTTGTGCTTTTAGCAGCACTTTAAATCATATTGTTTAATTTATTTTTTTTTTTTTTTAATATTATGGGATGTTTTTGCAAAAATTAATGATGTTTACGTTCAACGATTTCAAATATACTTTAAATAATATAATTTAAGTATGCATATTTTTTTTAAATACTGTATTATTTTCTCCACATTAGCATGTTTTTGCAAAAACTATTATTTATACTTTCAATAGTTTTAAAAATGTACTTTAAATAATATGTTCTTTTCTCTCTCTCTCTCTCACACACACACACACACGCACACACGCACGCACACTCTCTCTCACATGCACGCACGCACACACACACACACACACACACACACACACACACACACACACACACACACGCACACTCTCTCTCACACACGCACGCACGCACACACTCTGCTCAATTGACTGTGAAAGCGGCTCATCATGACCGGCTCATTTAGTAGAATCAGCTAATCAAACACCATCAGCATCAGCCGCTTCTGCGCCCATCTGACCGTCACCACGACGACCGGGTCAAGGGTCAAACGGCCCAGTTAGTGGGGGTTAAGGAGGGGAGGGGGACTAGTTAACCCACATCCGGCTAACACACAGGCCCCCGGCCGAGTGGCCAAACAAGAGCCGCGAGGGGTCTTTGCAGAACGCCTGAGCGCAATTAGCATTGATGGCACTTTAAGCATGTGGAAATGAAGGGCAGTTTTGGTATGCTAACGAGAGCTGATTCTGAGGATGAAAGACAGGAGGAAGGATAGAGAGCAGGATAAAGAGGGATAGAGATGCAGAGTGAGGGAATTAAGCTCTTTCTTCAGGGTGGCCCACACAAACCCTAGAGGAAGTCTTAGATGTGCTCCTTCAGCTGGATTAATTAAACACATCTGATCTAATGATGAAACCCATCCGTGGTGCTCGAGATGAAGGTGTTCAAACCGGATTCAGATGCACTGCATGTAATACAGTCTCTTCTGCTCACACAGGCTGCATTTATTTGATCAAAAATACAGTACAAACTGTGAAATATTATTACAATGCAAAACCGCTGTTTTCTATGTGAATATGTGTTAAACTGTAATTTATTTCTGTATTTTCAGCATCATTACTGCAGTCTTCAGTGTCACATGATCTTCAGAAATCATAATAATATGCTGCTCGAGAAACATTTCTGATTATTATCAATGTTGAATCTATGTATTTTTCTGGAAATCAATGCAAAAGCATTGAAATCTAATTTTTCTCCTAACTATGGAAGCTTATTTCTGAAGTGGAATAAAACAATCTCACAATTTGGAGATAAAATTCTTGCAATTTTATTTGTATACATTTTTTTTCTTGAAATTCTCAGAAAGAAAGCACAGAATTGCAATATATAAAGATTAAATTTCAAGATATTAAGTCGAATTGCAAGATAAAAAAG
>CM049882.1:30719182-30724182 GCA_027474115.1 Schizopygopsis malacanthus
AACACAAACGGGGGTATATGTTGAATTTCAGGGACGTTTTCTAGCTCCACGCAGTGAGTTATGCCCTGCATCATATTCACCATCAATCATCTGTATGAAATATGAAATATATAAAATAACAGAACAACTACCGGCAGCTCATTACACATTAATTATTAGCTCTAAAACACAATGCAATGAAGTGTACAGTTCAAAACACTGGTCAAACACCTGCAAAACATAAATATGGGAATATTATACAGTATATTGTGCTCTATTTTTATAGATTTGGTCTGAGTGTTGGTCTGGGACGGGGCAAATGCATTAATTTTAATGCAGAAGTCATGTTTTACGGTAATTAATTAATCTAATTAACACGAAAAATCATTCATTTGAATATATGACATTTTTATACATATTTCTGGATGCACTGGCATTTGAGTGTCATTTAACAATATCTGGAATAGATTTAAAAAACAAATATTATTATGATAATTTTTTTTTTTTTTAAAGAAGACATTTCTGGATGCATTGGCATTTGAATGTCAGGTAAAACATTTGAAATAATTAATACATTTTTTTTTTTTAAATAAAGAAATGTCATTTCTGACAATAGTGCAGTTATTTTGTGTATTTTTGATGAAAACCGTTCCAGAAGAAGTCAATCAGAGAAACACAAACAATGATGAAGCAGAAATATCAGCACTCGTGTCCAAATCCAATTAGTGGACCGGAACTAACGGCGCTGTAATAATGTCATCTTCACATACAGATACAGGCATGTGACGGGAACTAATGGAAATGAGTCGTTTGCACTGAAGCACACTGAAGCATGCCTAGATTAATCTGAAGGGAGTAAACACTAAGAACAGCATTAAACAGTGCATTAGCCAACAATACCATGCTTTTACAAAAGTCAGTGCTACTTTACAGCACACGCCAAAATGATTATTTTCAGCAGCTAGAAATGGTTTGAAGTCCGTTATTTCTATCTTTTGCTGAAGTGTGTCTGTAGGAAATATCAGTGTTTGATATTAATTGTAATAATGCAGTGAGATATTTTAGATCTGATCATCTGCAGTCTCTGTCTGGAGCGACACGAAGATACAGAACAAACTGTTCTCAAACAAACTTCTCTCTCACTCACACACGCACACACTCAGTCAGTCAGTCGGTCACACACACACACACAACACACACACACACACACACGCACGCGCACACACACACACACACACACACACAAAACACTTTGGTGATGAGTTTGTGGCTCATGCATAAATGTGTACAATGGGGCAAGAAAAATTGTCTCGATTATTTTTCTTACCCCACTGGCAGATATTTTAGCTTGTTTTAAGAAAAAATAAAATAAAAAATGTATAATAACAATATCAAATAATTTTCCCGGTCTAGTAAATGCACTTGATTCAAGAATGAATCATAAGTTAAATAAATGCTTTCTACAAAAATATTGTGCGGCACACTGTTTTTCAACATTGATAATAATCATAAATGCATTTATTATGATTTCTGAAGATCATGTGACACTGAAAATACAGTTTCACATAAATGTTTTCAGTTTAACACATTAACATAGAAAACAGCTGTTTTATAATTTTTTATTTTTAGTGTGGCTTTGATCAAATAAATAGCCTTGGTGAACCCCCCCCCCCCCCCCCAAAAATATCAATCTTACCAAAGCCACATTTTATTTTCAAGATGAAAAATTATGCATTATGTGTCAAATTATACTTTTTTCTTTTTTGTAAAAATATATTTTTCAGCCATTCATAAACTACTGTATAAAAATGATTATATAACATCTTTTATAATTTATCATTACAATTGTATCCAGTATCCAGCCGAAAATAACATAATATTTCCATTGAAGATATTTCCATCCCAAAACAGTGAAGTGTGTCTGTAGGAAATATCAGTGTTTGGTATTAATTGTAATAATCCAATGAGATATTTTAGATCTGATCATCAGCAGTCTGTCTGGAGCGACACGAAGATACAGAACAAACTGTTCTTAAACAAACTTCTCTCACGCACGCACGCACGCACGCGCGCACGCACACACTCAGTCAGTCGGTCACACACACACCCACACACACGTTTGGTGATGAGTTTGTGGCATTTAAAGTCACACCAGAGGTTTCTCTTTGAGACCAGTCAAGTCTTCCACACTGTCTTTTCTCTTTGATTCTTGTCTTACACAGAGACACTGTCATGTTAGAATAGAAAAGAGTCCAAACTGTTGCTATACAATTAGATTCCCTAGAATATCATTATATGCTTAAACATTAAGATTTATACTCATGGAAATTACTAAAGTAGTCAAACCTTTCATTAGAAGGGGTGCCAATACTTTTGGCAATATAGTGTAATATAGGAGCTGCACATTCACACAAACACTAATCACATTATGGTAACACTCAATAACCTGAAATATGCAATAAACATTAATTTAACAACATTAGGTGTAACATACAACCCCAACAAAAATAACTGATCAGAAAAAAAAAGTTATTTAAAAAAAGAAGAAGTTTTTTTTCACTTCCAAAAATGGTATTTCAGTCTAAATCATCTATTACAGGTCTTCACCGTATATATATATATTAGGAGAACGTACCGTTAGTCATCTAACAGGTTTTTACTGTAGTATTTCCACCGTTTTTTGCCGTTTAAATCACGGTCGTTTTTTACAGTGCTGCTAAAAACACTAGTGTTTAATCATCGTGGCCAAATCTTGATTTACAGCGAACCGCTTACGGTCACAGAGCCGCTGTGTTGAAGCAGGTCTCCACATCCACACCTAACAGTGAAGAATAACTGTACATGACCTCTGACCCTTCACACGCTGACCTCACGACCCTCGAGCCGATCCGTCTAGACTCTCACATACACACACACACACACACACACACACACACACACTCTTACACTCTCTCACACACACACACACACATAGACACAGACACACACTCTTACACTCTCTCACACACACACACACACACACAGACACACACTCTTACACTCTCTCACACACACACACACACACACACACACACACACACACACACACACACACACACACACACACACACACTCACACTCACACACACACACACATAGACACAGACACACACACTACACTCTCACACACACACACACACACACACTCTCTCACACACACACACACACACACACACACACACTCACACACACACACACACACACACACACACACACACACACACTCTCACTCACACACACACACACACATCACGTCTTCTCTCGCTGTAAATCTGCACTGATAAATAATATCAAAATATCATAGCGCAGTGTCAGCATTCACTGCAAGAAATTATTCTCTTACTTAGTATTTGTGTTTTTTTAATTATATTAATATCTTTGAATCAAGATTAATTTGCTGTACATGTAAAATTACGTCTTTTATTTTTTTCTGTACTCTTTTCCTTAAAACATGATAAATGTGTACTAATGGGGCAAGAAAAATTGTCTCGATTATTTTTCTTACCCCACTGGCAGATATTTTAGCTTGTTTTAAGAAAAAATAAAATAAAAAATTTATAATAACTTAATATCTTAAATAATTTTCCCGGTCTAGTAAATGCATCTTGATTCAAGAATGAATCCATAAGTTAAATAAATGCTTTCTACAAAAATATTGTGCGGCACGACTGTTTTCAACATTGATAATAATCATAAATGCATATTATTATGATTTCTGAAGATCATGTGACACTGAAAATACAGCGTTGATCACATAAATGATTTTCAGTTTAACACATTAACATAGAAAACAGCTGTTTTATAATTTTTTATTTTTAATGTGGCTTTGATCAAATAAATGCAGCCTTGGTGAGACCCCCCCCAAAAAAATATAAATCTTACCAAAGCCACATTTTATTTTCAAGATGAAATATTATGGTATTATGTGTCAAATTAAACTTGTTTTCTTTTTTGTCAAATTATACTTTTTTTCAGCCATTCATAAACTACTGTATAAAAATGATTATATAACATCTTTTATAATTTATCATTACAATTGTATCCAGTATCCAGCCGAAAATAACATAATATTTCCATTGAAGATATTTCCATCCCAAAACAGCAGCTACATTGTGTATTTTTGCTCCAGTTTCAAAAGAGCCCAAAGCATAACAATAATTGATTTCAATATTTATCCAAAGAGAAGCAATCAAAGCCAACAAAAGAGCAATGATATGCAAACGCCATAGATAGCTTAATGCAGAATATGCAGCAAGGTTTTTATTATTATTACATTTTTTTATAAGTAAATAGAGTGCAAGTCTATAATGGGCAAGTTTTTTTTTTTTTTTTTTTATACGGGTCGGTTAGAGACTGGTTTGGGTAGGTTTAAGGCATGAGTCAACAGTGTAACTATAAATATAATATAACTCACACAATAAGTGCATTGTATCAAATGATCAGTGCATCGTAGTTAAGGCACCTAATATAAAATGGGACCTAATTCTCTATAGGTTTAGTTTTGGGAAACCATGATTTTCGCTGGGGTGCGTTTCATTCATCGTCAGCGCGGCTCCAGCTTTAGCGTTGACAGGAGCCGCTCAAATTCCACACGTCTCTGTGTGAGCGGCGGATGTGTGAAGGGTCACGCTCTTACACACTCGCAAACACACGCGCGTCCGTGACACACGCGGTGAGACTCAAATCTCTGTATTTTTGGGCTGATGACGGTATATATCTTGGTATTTTGTAGTGATCGACCGATATTGATTTTTTATAACCGATACCAATTATTTGCATGTTTATGTATATGCAGAACCGATATTTATTTACTGTTATAAAGTAAGTGAAGTAAGTCCATTCTTCACTTTCAGTCGTCTTAACAACAACAAACAACTGTTCAAAATTAACATTCTTTCATGTAAAATTAATCTTCAAATTACAACAATGTGTCCACTGCTCCAGGTGTGTGTGTGTGTGTGTGTGTGTGTGTGTCCACTGCT
>CM049882.1:30731682-30736682 GCA_027474115.1 Schizopygopsis malacanthus
ACAACACAAATATATCTAATCTCATTTTATTAACCGATGTGTTTGCTGCTGATCTTTGATGATCAGTTCAACCATACTAATAAACAAATTACTTTAGATAAACTAACATTGTGTTTAATTGCTGAAGAGTGTTGAACTTCTCCTGTGTTCTTCTGTACAGACGTGATTTACTCGTCCTTCAGTCTGAGGTTTATTCATTACACTTTTTGGTGTGAAAGACTTTATTTTTTAATACTTATTGTATTAAAAACAAACAATCAAGCCCTGCTCATATTTAAAAAGTAACGCGAAAGTAACGTAACGCATTACTTTCCATAAAAAGTAACTAAGTATCGTAATTAGTTACTTTTTTGGAGAGTAACGTAATATTGTAACATTACTTTTAAAAGTAACTTTCCCCGACACTGGTTATGAATACAGCGTATGAGATCGGCTCTGGTTCAAAAGTTTGGGTCGATAAGAAATTAATACTTTTATTCATCACGGATGAGTTATATTGACCAAAAGTGACAGTAAAGACGTTTATAATGTTACACAAGATTTCATTTCAAATGGTATTTCATTCAACTGTGAATCCTGAGTCAGTTTACATAAAAATATTGTGCGGCACGACATTGATAATAATCAGAAATCAGCATATTGTTATGATTTCTGAAGATCATGTGACACTGAAGATGCTGAAAATACAGCTTTGATCACAGAAATAAATTACAGTTTAACACATATTCACATAGAAAACAGTTATTGTAAATAGTAAAATAATTTCACAATATTACAGCTTTTCTGAGCAGAAAATAATGCTTACAAAAACCTTAAAAATCATATGGTTCAAAAACTTTTGACTGGTAGTGTGTATATACACATAAATATAAATATATATGTGTGTGTATGTGTATATATATATATATATTAGTGCTGTCAAATGATTAATCGCATCCAAAACAAGTTTTTGTTTGTTTACATAATATATGAGTGTGTATTGTGTATATTTATTACGAATATATAAACACATGCATTTATATATCTAAGAAAAATATGTTATATTAAATAAATAAATGCTATACTAAAATATACACTGTATTTCTATATATACATAATAAATACACATATTATTTAAACAAAAACACATTTTGGATGCGATTAATCGTTTGACAGAACTAATATATATATATATTGTTTGTTTATTTATTCATATGTTTGTGTATTTTGTGTATGTATCTGGATGGATGATGAATTTTCCCCTGTTGTACTGAAATCGTATCGAACCGTGACATCTGTGTACCGTGCTAGACATGGACATACTGTATATCGCTATAGATTGGTTGAACGTATGTTTGATGAGTAAATGAAGCAGTGAAAGTCTTCACCTTGCGGTCGTTGTCTGACTCTCTGAAGATGAGTTTGTCGACTTCATTGGTGTCTGCGGATCTCACCGTCTGCACGCTGCATGCCGTCGAGCACAGACTCTGAGGAGAAGAAGAAGAAGACATCGGTTTAATATCACTGCACAACACCACAGGAGCATCTCTCTTCACTCCTGAGCCTAAAGACTGCGTGCTCCGGTAACGTCCCTTTTAACATTGGGTTAAACATTCGGCCATCTGTGTTTGAGGACAGTTGAATGAGGTAATCCGGTTCCCAGCGGCCCGAGAAGCCATTGAAATTCAAAGCACAGATTAGCTAATCAGGTCAAGCCAATAAACCCGGCAAGAAAACCCTTTGGAGGGAAATGTCAGAAAGCCGAGGATCAGAACAAACAGCTTCGGCTTAAGCCGCTCTCTAAAGAGCCAACAAATCGCTCCATCTTTCAGCGGCGGGAGCCACTAACGCGCTTTGCTCTCATTAAGCTGATTTGGTAATGAATAGCCCTGGAGCAGCACCTCGAAAGGGCCAGAGACGGCGAGAGCGGCCCGGCAGGAGTCTTTCTCAAGAACTTCTTAACGATCAAACCGTAGACAGAAAAGCTCAGTCAAGCGGAGCACAACGGACCGAAGCGGGAAAAGCATCTTACTGTAGAGATCAGAAATATTCATATTCATAAAATCAGCTGCTCCTTCTGTGATGCGGACGCTCTGACTTTACACATAAACACTGAATATTATATCAGCAAACACAGAAAGTTAATTATACCGTTTAACGTCGTTAGACTCAAAGACTGCAGCACACTTCTGACCAATCAGGAATCACACAGAAATGAGGAATACATTCAACTATGAAGAGGTTATGTTTACATTTTAATTTCAACTGTTAATTACAAAATTATTTTTTTTTAAATATATTTTACTTTATATGAATTTATTCATATATGATTATTCCTTAAATAAATAATAAAAATGTTTTTTGAGTTTCAAATGTATATTTTAAAGTAAAAACTAATTTTTTTAATCGTTTATGTTTTATTTATATATAGATAGATATATAGATAATATGATTATGTAAAATATAAAAAATATAAATGTGTACATTAGAAAAAAGATATAAACACACACACACACACACACACACACACACACACACACACACACACTCTCTCTCTCTCACACACACACACACACACACACACACACACACACACACACACACACACACACACACACACACACACACACACACACACACACACACACATAGAGAGAAAGACACACACACACACACACACACACACACACACACACACACACACACACAGAGAAATACACACACACACACACACACACACACACACACACACCCACTCACTCTCTTTCTCTCACACACACACACACACACACACACAGAGAAAGACAGACACACACACACACACACACACACACTCTCTTTCTTTCTCTCACACACACCCACTCACTCTCTTTCTCTCTCTCTCACACACACACACACACACACACACACACACACACACACACACACACACACAGAAAGACACACACACACACACACACACACACACACAGAGAAAGACACACACACACACACACACACACACACAGAGAAAGACACACACACACACACACACACACACACACACACACTCACATATTTTCTTTAGTGTTCAGCAGAAGAAAGAAATTAATACAGGTTTGGGTGAATAATGACAGAAATTACAAGTACTTGCACTCTCAGACACTTGCAGTCTTTTTAATTCTGTTCTATTCATTGATTATTATTTGTGGTGGTGAAGATACGAATCGTGTGCGTTGTCAATGTAGACAAGACCCTGTGGGGGTTAAACTATTTCATATCATAATATACAGGGCACTTAATTTATTTAATATTAAATATAGTAAGATACTGAATATCAAATTGTGTATAATAAACAAGCACAGTAGTTTACATTAAATTAAATAAAATCTAAAAATAATAATTTAGTTTTATAAAACAAACAAACATCCAGGCGTGTCATGTCTTGGGACACGTCTCAAATGCATCATCTTAACATCCGAATGTCACACGGTCAGAGAAATGCGGCACTACATCCTACAACAAGCCCCGAGTGTTCAGAGCAATCCCATGATGCTCTGCAGGAGCGCAGTACAGCGGGTCCTGTGCTCGGGGGTTCAGGAGACCTGCTTTAAACCGCCAGCCATGATCACTCAATCCTGACACTATTGATTTCCATCCCATAATTCTACAGCGCTGCCACCACAGCCCAGGAAACGAGCAACTGAGGACGGAGGAAACGGCAAAAAAAAGCCACATTTACAGATTAAACCTTTATTCTGATATTAACCAGAACATCTCCAGCATTAGCAGAAGCAAACTAGGATCAATGATATAATCTATATCAGAACTTCAGAGGGGTAAAGCCCCCCCAAAACCATAGCTAAAGCTCCACGACCCCCCCTCAACCTCTTTACTAAAAAATATATAGATTAACGGTATAAAGATATATTTAATAAAGCAGAATGTCTCTGCACAAAACTATCAACATTTATTAACCAGTTTGTATGTATTTCATGTGAATTATGAGAACTACCATAAAATTGTAATATTTGTATATGCTGGTGGAAGTAAGATGATGTAAACATACTTTACACATATATTTAAATCCATAACACTACACTTTCTGCATAATATTTATTGCATCAAAGTGTGCAACAGAAGCTGCTGTACATAGTTCTATTGCAATGAAATACATAACTATGCTAAAAAAACAACAAAAAAACTAAAAACATCCAAATTTAATTTGTGTAATAAGGTGTCACATTTTAGAACAATTTGAATATTTTAATGATTTAAATATTTTAATTCAGCCCCCCCTGCAACACAGCTACGGCCCACCGGGGGGGGAGGTGTACAGTTTGGGAAGCACTGATCTATATTACGTTTATAATATTGTATATACGCACTAATGTGTGTGTGTATTAACATTGCGTAAATCCTTTTTTAACATAATGTGTGTGTGTGTCCACTGCTCCAGGTGTGTGTGTGTGTGTCCACTGCTCCAGGTGTGTGTGTGTGTGTGTGTGTGTCCACTGCTCCAGGTGTGTGTGTGTGTGTGTGTGTGTGTGTGTGTGTGTCCACTGCTCCAAGTGTGTGTGTGTGTGTGTGTGTGTGTGTCTACTGCTCCAGGTGTGTGTGTGTGTGTGTGTGTGTGTGTGTGTGTGTGTGTGTGTGTGTGTCCACTGCTCCAGGTGTGTGTGTGTGTGTGTGTGTGTGTGTGTGTGTCCACTGCTCCAGGTGTGTGTGTGTGTGTGTGTGTGTGTGTGTGTGTGTGTGTGTGTGTGTGTGTGTGTGCATGTTTATGTGGTTTATGAGGACACAAATTTGTATAATAACATGTATGACATAGGTATTACAAGGAGAAGGTGATTTATGAGGACATTTTCAGTGTCACCAAATTTAAAACGTTATAAATCATACAGAGTGAGTTTTTTTGAGGGAAAATAGAAATGCACCGTCTCCTGTGAGGGCTAAGTTTAGGTGTAGGGTAGGTGTAGGGCAATAGCACATACAGCTTGTACAGTTTTGAAAACGATACCATTACGCCTATGGAGAGTCCC
>CM049882.1:30744182-30749182 GCA_027474115.1 Schizopygopsis malacanthus
CTCGTGTTTAATGTCAGTCAGTGAGAGGAGCCCAAATGCCAACGGACGATCCCGCAGGATCAGACCTTGAGATTAATGTGTGAGAAAACCTGAAATAAAGACCTGATCACAACCACTCCACGTCACAACAGCATAAACCCTGCCAACAAACCCCAGCGATAATGACCGATGGAAGAGTTCAGAGCCTAAACTCACAGAAGACCAATGAAAAACATTTACTTACGTCAAATAAAATACATATATAATACTTGAACTAAATACAAATGTGTTAAATAAAATTAAAATATAATTGAATAAAAAGCGATATAAAATACATTTATAAAACTATTTATAGTAAGTAAATTAAACCATAAAATAAAAAAAATAATAAAATAAAACTGAATAAAAATTATAAAATAAAATAAAAATATAATTGAATAAAAAGCAATATAAAAGAAAATTGATTTATAAAACTATTTAAAAGTAAACTAAACTGTAAATAAAATACAAAATTAATAAAATAAATAAATGTTGGTGCTTACAATAAAATAAGTAAATGTTGGTGCTGATAATAAAATAAATAAATGTTGGTGCTTATAATAAAATAAGTAAATGTTGGTGCTGATAAAGAAGCGCAGTAACGCTGGTCGGTGCTATTAAAGCTGTGCTGATGAGCAGCAGCAGGACTCTGAATGGAGTCATGATGGCGTTCGGCTCTCTGTGCCAGGCGAAGCCCTCGCCACGCCGCACGGAGCGCGCTCAAACGGCCTGTTGTTAATGAGGCTGTGAGAGGAACAGCCTGGGGCTGTTCTTCATTCTCTCTGTTTTAATTAGGCTCTGATTAAAGGCACATCGCTTGGCCGTGATGTGTGATGCTCTTTGTTAGCGCTGTTAAAAACACGCGGGGGGACGGAGATCAGAGATCATGTGGGTTTATCTGGAGCGAGCGCTGAACGATTAGCAGCATTGTGCTGAGAATGAACACATCGTTACGCAACTGTTCCTCATCAACTACAGCACAAACCACTACAGAGAACCAGATTACTCTCACACACCACACACACACACCACACACACACACCACACACCGCAAGAAATGCCCTCACAAACAAACCACAGAAAACCAGATCACTCTCACACACACACACACACACACACACACACACACACACACACACACACTGCAAGAAACGCCCTCACAAACCACCAGAGAGAACCAGATTACTCTCTCACACTTACACACACCACACACACACACACACCACACACCGCAAGAAATGCCCTCACAAACAAACCACAGAAAACCAGATCACTCTCACACACACACACACACACACACACTTACACACTTACACACACCACACACACACACACACACACACACACACACACACACACACACACACACACACACACACACACGGGCTGCAACAAACGATTATTTTGATAATCAATTAATCTAATGATTATTAGACCTATTAATCGATTAATCATCGATTATTTCACTGATTAATCAGTAGGCTTAGATTGATTATTCAGCTTTTGCGATTAGTTAAAATACTGAGTTCTACATATTCTAAAAAAGAAATAAATATAATCACTACAGCTTTTGAGAATCAAATATGACCCTGGAGCACAGTCACAAAACATACATCACCTGAAAGCTGAATAAATAATCTTTCCATTGATGTATGGTTTGTTAGGATGATAAAAACATAATAATCCACAAGTAATCTGAGATACAACTACTAATCTGGAATCTGAGCGTGCTGCAAAATCCATCCAATGCAGTGTTTGTGATACTCTCTCCTCTAAAGTATATTATTTTCATCAGTTTATATGGTTTATATCTTTCAGTTAGTTGGCTACATTTCATTACAAAAGAGTGACTCCAGCAGCAGGCGTGTGAGTGTACCGTGTGACGCTGTTGGATGGAGATCAGATGTGTGTAAACACGCAGATGTGTGAAGATACACTTGTGCGCGTGTGTATTTTCATGGTTGGTTTGACAGCGGCCGTCAGGGTCTCTCTATCTGTCCCATGATACGCAGGAACACTGACTAATGGATGGATGTGTCCCAAAATTAATTAGCCTGACTAATGTAGTGTGTACTTAATGCCACTGTCGCCTTTGATTTATGATGGGCCAAATGCACAAACACTGTATGAAATGGAGCTTTATTGTGTACGAATGAATTAACACACAGAGAGAGAGAGAGAGAGAGAGAGAGAGAGAGAGAGAGAGAGAGAGAGGGCTGTGAGGTCTCTATCCACCACAGATTCTGCCATGTGTGCAAGTACACAAGCACATATGGACAAACACGCAAGCCAGCGCACACACACAAAACACACACACACACACACACACACACACGCCACACACACACAGCGCACACACACACACACACACACACACACACACCACAAGAAACGCCCTCACAAACCACCACAGAAAACCAAATCACTCTCTCACACACACACAAAACACACACACACACTCTCTCTCACACACACACACACACACTCTCGCACACACACACACACTCGCACACACACCGCAAGAAACACCCTCACAAACAAACCACAGAAAACCAGATCACACACACACACACACACACACACACACACACACACACACACACACACACACACAGAAACGCCCTCACAAACCACCACAGAAAACCAGATCACTCTCTCACACACACACAAAACACACACTCTCTCACACACACACACACACACACACACACACACACACACTCACACACACACACTCGTACACACACACTCGTACACACACTCTCGCACACACACCGCAAGAAACGCCCTCACAAACAAACCACAGAAAACCAGATCACACACACACACACACGCACACACTAGGACTGCAACAAACGATTATTTTGATAATCAATTAATCTAATGATTATTAGACTTATTAATCGACTAATCGTCAATTATTTCACTGATTAATCAGCAGAATTAGATTGATTATTCAGCTTTTGCAATTAGTTAAAATATTGAGTTCTACATTTTTAAGAAATAAATAAATGTAATCACTACAGCTTTTGAAAATCAAATATGACCCTGGAGCACAAAACAGTCATAAGTCACAAAACCTGAAAGCTGAATACATAATATTTCCATTGATGTATGGTTTGTTAGGTTTATAACGCTACAAAACGAAACATAACGCTACAAAAGGAGCATAACGTTACAACGGCGAACATTTAATAACTTTAATAATAAAATAAACAAACACAAATGAAAAGCGGCAGCCCCTCACGGATGACTGCCGCACACAAAACACAAACTAAAACCCAGGCCTGGTCCTCTCTCGTCTTCCACTGTCGTCACTCCTCATTTATTCCTTCCGAAGCTCCTCCGTGGGACTCGAGACCGGTGAGTGGTGCAGGTGTCGTTCATTACCATTTACTCCACCGGCCTCGCTCCGTTCCCACGGCTCTCGGCCCCGCCCCACTCTTCACGGACATAATGTAACAAAATGTAACATGACGGAACATAACGCAACAAAACGGAACATAACGCTACAAAACGTAACATATGACAGAAAAGTGTGCACACCCAGTGTGACGTCGTGAGGCCATTAATTACAAAGCTCTTCAAATGTTGAAAAATGCAAGTTTTATGAGGCTCTGACTGCTCATTAATGAGCAGTTTACATCAGTCATGCACAGCGAGGCCCCACCTTTAATTTGATGCTGCTCGGCCCTCAGAAAGACAGAGGACAAAAGAAGGAGGGATTGATGTTTACATGCGCCGCAGACAGGGGGCGCCGGAGTCTCCATCCACCAAACACACTCTAATTAAACGCAGCACAAGTTATGTCACAAGCTCAGTAGATCAAGTCAGTAATTAACCCGAACGTCAGCCCCTATCAATCCTGAGATTGGAATGGCCGCTATTTTCCCACAAATTAAATTTACATTCTATTAAGTTTAATTAGGAGGGATTTTAAATGTAGTGGAGTCCAGGCGCAAGGCCGTGCCGCTGTCACTACACAAAACTGATTAACTACCAACAGAGAGCCCTGAGGTACAGATTCATATCCTCATACCTGCGTTTTCTCTGATTAGTTCAATACGAGACATTAAAATAGAAATACTGACACGCTTTAACTTTCAATTCAGCTTCATCAAAACATGCACAAAAAAAGAACATGCACTGCAAAATACAAACAAAACAACCATTTTATTTATACTTTTAGTATAGGATGAGTATAAATGCATATTTAATATGCATTTAAGTATCTTTAAAATGTCTTAAATTACACTAGCATACATAAATATACAGTTAAACTATATAAACTACGAGTATATACTTACACTAGTTTATATTTAAAGATAATGTAACTATATATTGATTTATGCATTTTAAAATTAAACTATATTTTAAGATATTTTAAGCATAAAGTGTTTCATGGAAAAAGTATGAATAAATATATACTTATTTATAATAGCTTTAAATTATGAAATGTATGTATTTTTGTATAATAATATAATATAGTGTATAAAGCACTTTCAAGTATGTAGTCAGAGATATTGTAACTATATATTTATTTATAATTCAAGACATTCATACTACACATATATATTTTAGGTATAAAATACCTTTATGAAAAAGTATAGATAAATATAGTATGTTATAGCGCTTGAATAAACTGGTGTGAATTAATGTGCACTAGTGTAAATCAATCTCTAGTTAAACTGCAGGGGGGGGGGGGATCAATACAGCGGCGCAATCGGAGTCGAGCTCGGACCCAACACTAATTGTGTGGCTGACGTTAATTGACATTAAAGTGTTGAACTAGTTCCTTACTGCCAGACCGACACACACACACACACACACACACACACACACACGTCCAAGGCTATCTTGTTTATGTGCTTTACACCATCATTGCTGCACAAATACACACACACA
The DNA here is from genome assembly GCA_027474115.1 of Schizopygopsis malacanthus. NCBI lineage: Eukaryota > Metazoa > Chordata > Actinopteri > Cypriniformes > Cyprinidae > Schizopygopsis > Schizopygopsis malacanthus. The sequence continues at coordinate 30,749,106 of CM049882.1, forward strand.
CACACACCACAAATCTCTAAATCAGACGTCTATACGAGTGGCGGATCTATTTTAACGAGCTCTGGCCGGTGATGACA
>CM049882.1:30761682-30774182 GCA_027474115.1 Schizopygopsis malacanthus
GGTTTTGAAGAAATAAAACGTACTTGAAGTACCGCTGAGATTTTAAGATAATACGTGACCCTGGAGCACAAAACCAGTCATGAGAGTTATGCATCATCTGAGAGCTGAATATATAATATTTCCATTGATGTATGGTTTGTTATGATCGGACAATATTTGAAAATCTGGAATCTGAGGGTGCAAAAAAAATCTAAATATTGAGAAAATCATCTTTAAAGTTGTTCAAATTAAGTTCTTAGCAATGCATATTACTAATCAATAATTACATTTTGATATTTATGGTAGGAAATTTAGTAAACATCTTCATGATCTTAATATCTAATGATCTTTGGCATAAAATAAAAAAAGTATAATTTTTAACCAATAAAATTATCATATGATCAGAGTTATTCGATAATTTTTAGAAATGCTTATTTTGATGTTTTTTATTTATTTTATGGTATCAATTAAATTTAAATTAATGACTATTAATGAGCTCAAATATTTTCTTGAAGTATATTCTGAGTTTTTAAGTTAAGATTTCAATAATTAAATAATTTAACGATTCTCTGATGTCGATTAATGGTCACATGACATGCAGGTGAACAAATAAAATATTTGTATTATTATATTTAATAATAATGAACTGATGTCAGTTATTGGTCACGACATACAGGTCAACAAATAAAATATTATTATTATATTTTTTTGCTAACTAAAATTTTTTAATTTAGATTTATTTATTCTAAAAATAATTAAATTTCTACAACATTATTTCAGATCACACACAATCCTTGGGGAACATTTTTTAATAAGAGGAAAACTAGTGCTGGGATGAAGTGTTTATGAGATGAATATAAATACAGGAGCTGAAAATCCTCAATGTAAACAACAAGAAAGGTCTTTTTAAACAGTAAATCAGGGTAAATGATGGTGTAGTAAACCGCTCTGGTCTCTCATTGGACAGAAAGCGAAGGCGTGAGTGGAAGAACATGATCTCTGAGCTGTAATTCACCAGCGCTTGACATGTTCTGCATGCATTTATAGAGAGTGAACATGCTTTAAGCAGATTGTCTGACCTGTCCAGAACGAAGCCCAGCGCTTTCTGCCGCGTTCCCGAGTAAACCGACGGACTCTTCTCCCACGCCACCAGGTTAGATGCGTCGTGAAACAGGTGGATGTTCACCAGGTCAAAGGCACTGAGAGACAGAAAACACATTTATATTATCAGCTGAGTTTCTCAATGCAACCAGAATCACGGGTTCGATTCACAGTCGATGCATGAACTGATCACATGTTGGATAAAAGCATCGGACAAATGCATGAATGTAAAACAGACACAACATAAAGCACCTGTGAAGTGTGTCAGGTGAAGAAGGAAACACTGTTAAAAAGCTGAAATAACACTTTCTACGAAGACACAAGTGTAATATATTATCCCCTGGTTTCACAGACAAGGCTTAAGCCTAGTCCTAGACTAAAATATAAATCTGAGCTGTTTCAATTGAAAGAAACTTGAACTGACTGATCTTAAAATATATCAGTGCCCTTGTTTTGCCTCAAGATGCACAACAGTAATGTATTTTTCTAAATACATTTATAAAAATTACTTAAATGTCCTAATTGAACTATGGCCTAATCCTGGCTTAGTCTCAGCCGTGTCTGTGAAACCGGGTCTATGAATGCATTCATGCCGCACTACATGCAGCTGATTTATTAGCACGTGCACAATAAATCACATGACCAATGCTTTTTTTGTGCTCTGTAAAGGTGCAGAGGATGAAAAACACTGAAAAATAATTCAAGATTATTTCACTGATTCTAAAATGTTTGAACCCATTTCATTTTAAATTATTTTATTCTAATAAAAATACTTTAGTATAGTTTCATTTGACTGATGTTACTTAAATGTATTAATTTATAAAAAATATATATTTCATACTTTAGTATTTTTTTTAATTTCAATTTTATATTATTTTATTTTAATTCATAAAAATTGTGTTATTTTGTTTGCTTTTATTTTAAATTATTTTATTTAAATAAGTATAACATTTTCATTTTTTCCAATATTTTTCAGTATTTTATTTTAATTAACTTAGGTTTATATTTTTGTTTTATTTAGAATTTTTTTATACTTAAGTGTTTGTTTGAAAAAACTTTAATAATTGTAATATCTTATTATTTGTATTTAATTAACAACCATACTTTTCAGTATTTTAATTGTTTTTATTTTAATAAAACATCTGTACATATTAAATCATATATTGATTTAATATATAATTTATATAATTATACAAATTATTAAATTACTTTTTTATTGCTTTTATTTTAACATTATTATTTTTTTTTAATTAAGTTTTCATGTTCTCATTTGGGAAAGCCTGCTGCGTTTCATCTGTGCTTACAAGTATTTACACAAAAATGGATGCAAAAGAACACATTCATAATGCATTATTATATTCTCAGGCTTCAAAGAAAGTGTTTCCAAACATGAATATGAACACGTCTATCAGTTTCTCTGTTCTATATATCAATAAACACTGATTAATATGAACACGTCTATCAGTTTCTCTGCTCTATATATCAATAAACACTGATTAATATGAACAATCTAAATGATTAATATGAACACGTCTATCAGTTTCTCTGTTCTATATATCAATAAACACTGATTAATATGAACACGTCTATCAGTTTCTCTGTTCTATATATCAATAAACACTGATTAATATGAACACGTCTATCAGTTTCTCTGCTCTATATATCAATAAACACTGATTAATATGAACACGTCTATCAGTTTCTCTGTTCTATGATTAATCACGTCTATCAGTTTCTCTGTTCTATATATCAATAAACACTGATTAATATGAACACGTCTATCAGTTTCTCTGTTCTATATCAATCAATTAAACACTCTATCAGATATAAATGATGAACACGTCTATCAGTTTCTATATATCAATAAACACTGATTAATATGAACACGTCTATCAGTTTCTCTGTTCTATATATCAATAAACACTGATTAATATGAACACGTCTATCAGTTTCTCTGTTCAATATGATTAATATGAACACGTCTATCAGTTTCTCTGTTCTATATATCAATAAACACTGATTAATATGAACACGTCTATCAGTTTCTCTGTTCTATATATCAATAAACACTGATTAATATGAACACGTCTATCAGTTTCTCTGTTCTATATATCAATAAACACTGATTAATATGAACACGTCTATCAGTTTCTCTGTTCTATATATCAATAAACACTGATTAATATGAACACGTCTATCAGTTTCTCTGTTCTATATATCAATAAACACTGATTAATATGAACACGTCTATCAGTTTCTCTGTTCTATATATCAATAAACACTGATTAATATGAACACGTCAGTTTCTCTGTTCTATATATCAATAAACACTGATTAATATGAACACGTCTATCAGTTTCTCTGTTCTATATATCAATAAACACTGATTAATATGAACACGTCTATCAGTTTCTCTGTTCTATATATCAATAAACACTGATTAATATGAACACGTCTATCAGTTTCTCTGTCTATATATCAATAAACACTGATTAATATGAACACGTCTATCAGTTTCTCTGTTCTATATATCAATAAACACTGATTAATATGAACACGTCTATCAGAACAATAAACACTGATTAATATGAACACGTCTATCAGTTTCTCTGCTATATATCAATAAACACTGATTATATCACGTCTATCAGTTTCTCTGTTCTATATATCAATAAACACTGATTAATATGAACACGTCTATCAGTTTCTCTGTTATATATCAATAAACACTGATTAATATGAACACGTCTATCAGTTTCTCTGTTCTATATATCAATAAACACTGATTAATATGAACACGTCTATCAGTTTCTCTGTTCTATATATCAATAAACACTGATTAATGTCTATCAGATACAATAAACACTGATTAATATGAACACGTCTATCAGTTTCTCTGCTATATATCAATAAACACTGATTAATATGAACAATCAGTTTCTCTGTTCTATATATCAATAAACACTGATTAATATGAACACGTCTATCAGTTTCTCTGTTCTATATATCAATAAACACTCTATCAGATTAATGATGAACACGTCTATCAGTTTCTCTGTTCTATGACACGTCTATCAGTTTCTCTGTTCTATATATCACACTGATTAATATGAACACGTCTATCAGTTTCTCTGCTCTATATATCAATAAACACTGATTAATATAAACACGTCTATCAGTTTCTCTGTTCTATATATCAATAAACACTGATTAATATGAACACGTCTATCAGTTTCTCTGCACTATATATCAATAAACACTGATTAATATGAACACGTCTATCAGTTTCTCTGCACTATATATCAATAAACACTGATTAATATGAACACGTCTATCAGTTTCTCTGTTCTATATATCACTAAAGCACAGAGGTGAGTCGCTCAGATCAGAAGTGCGGCACGTCTATCAGTATATATCAATAAACACTGCACGTGTTATTCCTCACATCACCTTTTCATTCCCTCATCCAGGTGATCACGATCAGCTCTTGTTCTCTATCAGTGGATTCTCTATCAGTTTCTCGCATGAGTCGCTCAGATCAGAAGTGCGGCACGACTAAGCCTGTTATTCCTCCATCACCTTTTCATTCCCTTCATCCGGTGTCAGATGCTCTTGTTCTCGTGCCGTTCTTCTATTGCATTAGGCTCTCTCTCGGTCTGATCATGTCATCTGTCATATGTAAGCGCTCGGCTAACGCGATTAGCTGTAATCTAATCCTGCGGTTCGGCCAGGAGAAACTCGCTCAGGAGTGCGGTTAGTCCTTTAGCAGAGACTTTTATCCCAAGTGACTCACGCCAACTTCTTACAGCTTTACTTCTCCTCCGATCGAGACTCGAACCGACAAACTGAGCGTTAGCAGCACAGAGCTCAGCAGAAAACATGAGCCAGACCTGCATCTAAAGCAGTGTAGCAGTAATATTTTACTTTCTTAAGTTAATATTTCAATAATTTACCACATGTTCAAGGTCCTCTGATGCCCGTTAATGGTCACATGACATGCAAGTGAATTTTATTTAGTTTAATTTTAAAGTTTTTTATTTTGACTTAAAGTCACTTTAAATGACTTATTTTATTTTAATTTATTGAAACTGTTTTTTAGTTTTATTTTGATTGTTTATTTTAAAATATTATTTAATTTTGATTGTTTATTTTAAAATATTATTTAATGTTTTAGTGTTTTATTTTGACTGCTTTTATTTGAAGTCATTTAAAACATATCTGATTTAATTTTAAATTATTTTAATTTATTAAAAAATACGTTTAATGTTATATTTTTGATTGCTTTCATTTTGCATTATTTTAAATAATATATTTAGTAACTGATTTATTGTGTGTTTTCATTTTATTTACTATTTATTTTAAGCATTAAAAAGTTCATATTTTTCTATTTTCTATTGCTTGTATTTCAAATTATAGATTTTTATTTAATTAAAAAAACATTTCATATTTTATAGTTTTTATTTTACCAATTTAATTTTAAATAACTTATATTATTTATCTAAAGTCAAAAAATAGAACTGCAGTAAACATAATTGGCTAACGAAGCCGTTAAAATGCTCCAGTTTGCTTCATTAAATATTTTCTTTTGCATTAGTTTGTGATTTTGTTAGCTGTCTGAAAGGCTTTTCTGTTTCTAATAGTGTAAGTCCAGCCAAAATATCAGTTCTGTGCTTTTCTGTTCGCGCTCATATTGGTGTACATTGCTTTATATGGCTATGAAAGCAGTTTGTGATGTGATCAGTCAGTAACAGTGAGCACAGATGTGAACTCTCTCTGTAAGGCCGGATTGATCTGGTTTAGGACAGAGATGAACTCACCAGTCAGCCAGCGCCCATCGGGTTCGGATGAAGCCTTTTCTGGACCATTTACTCTGCAGGACGAGAAAAACCATCAGTACAGAGACACACTCAAACCAAATCACATCTCTTCATTCACCTGCAGACACACACATCCATTCATTTGTGCCGGCATAATTCAGTCATCAATCATTCTGTGATATAGCTGCTCTCATCTCTTCAAGTTTTGACCACACTAAAGTATAAGAATACAATTAAATAAAAAATGTATTCATTAATAAAAATAAAAATATGCACAAATATTTATTTAAACAATAAAATAAAATATAAAAATTGAAATAAATATAAACAAATACAATAAATATATAAATAAAATAAATGTATAAAATAAATAAAGTACAAAATACAATTAAACAAAAACAAAAAAATATATATATATATATATAAAGAGAAAATACATATAAATACAAAAAGTTCAAAATTTATTAAAAAAAAAAAAAAAAAAAAAAAAAAAAAAAATATTAAATTAAAATAAAAACTAAATTAAAATAAAACCGGTTCACAACTCAAAAGGAGCAAAATGGGATCAGAGCTCACTTTAACCCAAGAACAAAGCTTGCAAAAACAAGTTTAGAAATACTTTCTGTAATTGTTCTGAAATCAAACACAATGCTGCTAAAGATGAAGAGAATGAGGTTTCTCATTTGGCCGGATTGAGAGTTTCTCTCCGATCACATGACTCTCTACATTATTAAATGAGAGACAAATTGATGCTGCGAGTGTCCTGATTACTGAAGAAATAACCCCTCTCTCTCTCTCTCTCCCTCTCTCTCTCCCTCTCTCTCTCTCTCGCTCTCTCTATGAGATCTGTAATGGGGAGTTAACTACAGCGATGAATAAACTAATTACCGGTCAGGGCACATAATTATAAATTGACTAATTTTATTTAAAAACTCTGATGCAAATGAAAGGCCTGAAAGTGATTTGATTGCTCCTCACATCTTTCAGCCGGCATTAGGACAAGATTAACTGGATCAAATTCAATTACATTTGCATACTTGAATTAATCTGCGGGCTACAGCGAGGCCGAGCGGACGCTGCCAAGAACAGACTTCTCTGGAGAAAACCATCTCCATATCTTACAGCGCATATATACACACATATACAGAGAGCATATATACACACATATACAGCGCATATATACACACATATACAGACACATATATACACACATATACAGAGCATATACACACACATATACACACATATACACACATATACAGTGCATATACACACATATACAGAGCATATATACACACATATACAGAGCATATATACACACATATACAGAGAGCATATATACACACATATACAGCGCATATACACACACATATACAGAGCGCATATATACACACATATACAGAGCATATATACACACATATACAGCGCATATATACACACATATACAGAGCATATATACACACATATACAGAGCATACATAAACATATACAGCGCATATATATACACATATACAGAGAGCATATATACACACATATACAGAGCATATATACACACATATACAGAGCATATATACACACATATACAGCGCATATATACACACATATACAGAGCATATATACACACATATACAGAGCATATATACACACATATACACACATATATACACACATATACAGATATATACACACATATACAGAGCATATACATACACACATATACACACATATACAGATATACACACATATACAGAGCATATATACACACATATACAGAGCATATATACACACACATATACAGAGAGCATATATACACACATATACAGAGCATATATACACACATATACAGCATATATACACACATATACAGAGAGCATATATACACACATATACAGAGCATATATACACACATATACAGCGCATATATACACACATATACAGCGCATATATACACACATATACAGAGCATATATACACACATATACAGCGCATATATACACACATATACAGCGCATATATACACACATATACAGAGCATATATACATACATATATATACACACATATACAGAGAGCATATATACACACATATACAGAGCATATATACACACATATACAGAGAGCATATATACACACATATACAGCGCATATATACACACATATACAGCGCATATATACACACATATACAGAGCATATATACACACATATACAGAGCATATATACACACATATACAGAGCATATATACACACATATACAGAGCATATATACACACATATACAGAGCATATATACACACATATACAGAGCATATATACACACATATACAGAGCATATATACACACATATACAATGCATATATACACACACATATATACACACATATACAGAGCATATATACACACATATACAATGCATATATACACACATATATACACACATATACAGAGCATATATACACACATATACAGAGCATATATACACACATATACAGTGCATATATACACACATATACAGCGCATATATACACACATATACAGAGAGCATATATACACACATATACAGAGAGCATATATACACACATATACAGTGCATATATACACACATATACAGAGCATATATACACACATATACAGAGCATATACACACATATACAGAGCATATATACACACATATACAGCTCATATATACACACATATACAGCGCATATATACACACATATACAGCGCATATATACACACATATACAGCATATATACACACATATACAGAGCATATATACACACATATACAGAGAGCATATATACACACATATACAGCATATATACAGAGCATATATACACACATATACAGAGAGCATATATACACACATATACAGAGCATATATACACACATATACAGAGCATATATACACACATATACAGAGCATATATACACACATATACAGCATACAGCATATATACACACATATACAGAGAGCATATATACACACATATACAGAGCATATATACACACATATACAGAGAGCATATATACACACATATACAGCGCATATATACACACATATACAGAGCATATATACACACATATACTGAGCATAACATATACAGAGCATATATACACACATATACAGAGAGCATATATACACACATATACAGAGAGCATATATACACACATATACAGAGCATATATACACACATATACAGCGCATATATATACACATATACAGAGAGCATATATACACACATATACAATGCATATATACACACATATATACACACATATACAGAGAGCATATATACACACATATACAATGCATATATACACACATATACACACATATATACACACATATACAGAGAGCATATATACACACATATACAGCTCATATATACAGAGCATATATACACACATATACAGCGCATATATACACACATATACAGCTCATATATACAGAGCATATATACACACATATACAGCGCATATATACACACATATACAGCGCATATATACACACATATACAGCGCATATATACACACATATACAGCTCATATATACAGAGCATATATACACACATATACAGCGCATATATACACACATATACAGCGCATATATATACACATATACAGCGCATATATACATGCATATAAAATACAATTATAATAATATTACATTATTGTAAAACAAGATTCAATTAATTCCTTAGACAAAATAAAAAAAAATGTAATCATAATAATAAAATAAAATAATATTATAATAACATTAGATTATATTAGATAAAATAAAACAAAACAATTATTTATTTTTTTATTACTTTAAATATGGACAGAAAACCAAAAATATATTTATCCGTTGGACGGATCACTGGAATAAAATAGGATTAAGCTAGACAAAGTAAAATAACAAAAGTGAAGTATTCCTTTAACTGTGGGCAGAAAGCCCAGCACGGGTCGGGTCGGGTCAGGAGCAGCGGTGCGTTTGGACAGAGACAGAGATGAACGCTCCTCACATAATCTCATCTCTCTCTCATCCGCCCTCATCTCGGGTCAGATGCTGACCTTCAATAACAGCAGCTGAGGAATAACTAACAAACAGCAGCCGTCCGACTCCGATTACACGAGACCGCATGCTCTTCTGAGAGACACTTCACATTCGATTCGGTTCAGGGGCTGGAAGTGGATCACAATAATGTGAGAGGGTCAAATAACCCAAATCAGACTGAACCGAGACCAGCTCAGGAGACCGTCTGCTTCACTAGAAGTCTTACAGGACTCGATTTCATGCATGAAAAACACTTTATTGAAGGTTTAACTGAACTCATGTCAAAGTGAACAAATTACAACAAAAATATATTACTGTATTATAATATTATGCAATATTATAAGCTGAATTATGTTTATGAATGAAAAAAAAACTTGACAAAATTAGATCATAACAAAACTAAATAAAATATTAGAAAATAATATAAGGATAAAAATAGGGCAAATAAAAATTACAGTATTATAATTAAAATGTAATTAAATTATTTAAAATAAAATGAGAAAATATTAAAATAAAATAAGATTAGTAAAAATAAAATAAATAATTAAATTAAATTATTTTATTATAAAGAAACTAAAAAAGAATAAAATAAAATATATTACATTATAACAAGACAATAATAAATTAGTTACAATTAAAATAAAAGTTGTAAAATAATACTATATTATAATAAAATAATATTTTAAAATAAAACAAGATTAAATAAGATAAATTAATTATATTATTATTTAAATAAGAAAAATATAAACAATAAATAAAATAAAAAAATACAACAATTATACAAACAGTATTACATTATAATAAAACAAGATTAAATTAGTTTCAAATAAAATAATTACATTAAATCATGCAATTTTAAAATAAGATTAAATAAACCAATTTCAATAAAAGTTAACCAATACAATAAGATTACATTTAAAATAAAATAAAAATATTTATATTAAATAAAATTAACAAATAAAATAAGATTAAATTTAAAATAAAAACATTTTTTTTTAAATATTAAATAAATTAACAAATAAAATAAGATTACATTTAAAATAAAATAAAAAAGTATTAAATAATTAAATTAAATAAAAATAATTAACAAATTAAATAAAATTACCAAATGAAAAAATTAAAGAATTATAAAATAAAAAAGATTTAGAATTAAAATAAAAGAATCAACTGTGCAATTGGAAAGTGGACTGAAACTGAATAAAGTCCAAATGAGATCTGAGCTGACTTTAAATCCAGCGAGTGTGTAAATGATGAGTTTATCTCTGAACGCTGCGAGACACGCCTTCAGATGAGCATCACATACATGGAACGAGCGGATTAACACGACCGTTCACAAGCAGCGCCTGTTGTTCTGTGCGCGTCGCTCTTATTCAGCGTTTCCATTAATATTGTGGAGCAGCACTTAAAGCCATTACTCACACAGGGGCCCTAAAGAGGAGACGGGTCACGCGCTCATCATTACACAGACCCAGTGAAGAGCAGCTTCTGTGGAGTCAAGGGTACAAACACACATCAATCACAGCCGCCTCCTTCTGATTGGCTGCCGGGGAAAGCGCCAGCTGTCAATCAAGCGCGGAACACCGGTGATGTCATCGAGGCGTTTGACAGACGGATGAAGCTGCAGCTCGGGAGGGACACTATACGTCGATATGTGCTCCAGATGTAAATAAATGTCTTCTATTTGTGACTATTCAAAGAAAAAACAACCTCCTACAGCTCTCCATTAACAGAAATGTCTGGAATAACTCTGGTCTCGACCACGAGAATATGGAAATCAATTTTACTGCACTGTAAATAAGTGTTTTTGTCTTGTTCTCCAGCACAAAACAACCTTGCTATGTGTGCTCGTTAAACTGAGACTCGTTATAGCACTTGCATATTATTGCTCGTTTGTTGATTCTGAGGACATTGTACATTGCTTTGGATAAAAGCGTCTGCTAAATGATTAAATTAAAGGTAAATGTCCAAAATATTTGTATTTATATTTATTAAAACATTTTTGCAGAGCAAGCAACATTTAATTTTCTGCATATACAGCACATATAAAATTATTATTTCACGTTTTTTTAAGCACTGTGTATTACAATTTTATTTAGTTTTGTCCAATTTAATCATATTTTATTGTAGTGACTCGTCCAACAGCTGCAAATATTTCGTGTTTTCTGTCCATATTTAATAAAAAAAAAAAAATTAAATCTCCAATAATTGTATCTTGACATATAAAATTATTATTTCACGTTTTTTATGTTCAGATGTTTTCACTGTGTAAAATTACAATTTTTTTTTTTTGCAATTTAGTTTTGTCCAACATTTAATCATATTTTATTGTAGTGACTCGTCCATATACAGCTGCAGATATTTCAAAATGTTATTTCACATTTATTATATTTAATAAAACATTTAAAATTAAATCTCCAATAATTGTATCTTGATTTAAAGATGTTCAGATGTTTTCACTTGAAAATGACTTTTTTTTTTTTTGCAGTGCATGCAACATTTAATGTATTTATTTTTCTGCATATACAGCACATATAAAATAATTATTTCACATTTATTAAGCACGTTACA
>CM049882.1:30779182-30786682 GCA_027474115.1 Schizopygopsis malacanthus
TCAAAACATCATTTTGAATCTATTTTGATTGCATTTCAGCAATTGTTATGCACATTTTTTGTATTTTTCTAAATGAAATATCATAAAGTTCTATCCAAGATGGCGGCGCGTTCGGACGCAGCGGCTACTCCGGGTCCTAAAAACGGTGTTTTTATGTCTGTTAGTCTTGTCTCCTCGTCTTCAAACTGTCTGACTTTATTGAAAAATCAAAAGACAAACACCCGGAAACACATCTATGATCGCCAGAGCCTCCTGGATATCGACAATGTGTACAAACATCAGCTTTCACCGGCGACTACTGAGAAGCTACAAGGCCTCTGTCTGCTGCTGAAGCCGGACCCCGAGACCGCCTACTGATGCTACCCGCACAAAGCGGCGACGCCGGCGGTGTGAGAGGGGACAGAAGCGCGGCAAGCGTGGAGGTATTCGTGCTAGGCTAAGGGCTAATCCAACTAGTCCAGCAATTCCATCACTAATGCTCTCAAACGTTCGCTCTCTGGAAAACAAACTGGACTTAATTAAACTCAGCCGGTCTACACAGCATGAGACAAGGGATTGTTGTGTGTTTGTTTTCACTGAAACATGGCTAAACGACAACATCCCGGACTCCGCCATTCAGCTGCACGGACTAACCTGCTGCCGAGCGGACAGAGATTCATCACTGTCTGGTAAGACTCGCGGGGGTGGCTTGTGTGTGTATATCAACAAAGAATGGTGTAACAATGCAGCGGTATTATCAAAACACTGTTCATCGCTGGTGGAGTTTATGGTTGTGAAATGCCGACCGTTCTATCTGCCGCGGGAGTTCACGGCCATTGTTATTGTCGCGGTGTACATTCCCCCGTGTGCAAATGCTAAGGACGCGCTTCGTGAACTGTACAGCGCCATCAGCGAACAACAAACAAATAACCCCGACGGCTTTTTCATCATAGCCGGCGACTTCAACCACGCTAACTTAAAGACAGTTTTACCAAAGTTCTACCAACATGTGAACTTTGCAACAAGGGGAAATAACACACTGGACTTTGTTTACACAACAGTGAAACACGCATACAAAGCCGAACCCCCGCCCCCACCTCGGATACTCGGACCACATCTCTGTTATGCTAATCCCAGCATACAGACCGCTTCTCAAACTGGCCAAACCGGTTCAAAAGCAGATCACGGTATGGCCAGACAATGCTACCTCAGCACTGCAGGACTGCTTCCAGGACACAGACTGGAACATGTTTAAAGAGGCGGCCACCTATAATAACCATACAGACCTGCAGGAGTACACTGAAACTGTGACTGCTTACATCAAATACTGCATTGATGATGTGACAGTCACCAAGACCATCACCACACGTGCAAACCGGAAGCCATGGATGACAGCAGAGGTTCGTGGGCTGCTAAAAACCAGAGATGAAGCGTTCAGATCAGGAGATAAAGCGGCCCTCAAAACAGCAAGAGCCAATCTGTCCCGTGGCATCAAAAATGCAAAACGGTTATATGGAAATAAAATCAATAATCAATTCACAAACAGCAGAGATACACAGAGCCTGTGGCAAGGCATTCAGACCATCACTGACTACAAGCCCCCGCCACAGGCCTGTGATGACGACACATCCCTCCCAGATGCACTCAACCACTTTTATTCACGGTTTGAAATGCAGAACAACACATCTGCACAAAAACTGCCCACACCTCCCAACGACCAGGCACTCTGTCTGTCTCCAGCCGACGTAAGGAAGACCCTATCTAGGATTAACCCACGCAAGGCTGCGGGTCCTGACAATATACCTGGCCGCGTACTGAAAGACTGTGCTGAACAGCTGACAGATGTCCTAACAGATATCTTCAACATCTCGCTGAGCCAGGCAGTCATCCCCACATGTCTCAAATCCACGACAATCATACCGGTACCAAAAAAATCACCTGTGTCCTGTCTAAATGACTACCGTCCCATAGCACTGACTCCAATCATAATGAAGTGCTTTGAGAGGCTAGTCATGCACAACATCAAAACCAGCCTCCCCAACACACTCGATCCGCTCCAGTTTGCATACCGCCCAAACCGCTCTACGGATGATGCAATTTCCTCCACCCTCCACCTGGCTCTTACCCACCTAGAAAATAAAGACTCATATGTTAGAATGCTGTTCATCGACTTCAGCTCAGCATTCACCACAATAATCCCACAACAGCTCATCAATAAATTAAGCCTGCTGGGCCTCAACAACTCCCTCTGCAATTGGATCCTGGACTTTTTAACCGGAAGACCTCAGTCAGTTCGGGTCGGCCACAACACCTCGAGCACTACCACACTGAGCACAGGGGCCCCACAGGGCTGTGTGCTCAGCCCGCTGCTCTTCACGCTGCTGACCCGCGACTGCACTGCCAAGTTCAGCTCCAACCACATCATCAAGTTCGCCGATGACACATCAGTGGTAGGTCTCATCAGCAACAACGATGAAACGCACTACAGAGAGGAAGTGGCACAGCTGGCTGAATGGTGTGGCGCTAACAACCTGTCCCTCAATGTGGAGAAGACAAAGGAGGTTGTGATGGACTTCAGGAGAAACTCTGTTGACCACCCCCCACTGACCATCGACACCTCGACTGTGGAGAGAGTCAGCAGCACTAAATTCCTGGGGGTGCACATCACAGAGGACCTCACCTGGACTACCAACACCAAGTCTATCTCCAAGAAGGCACAACAGCGCCTACACTTTCTCCGCCGGCTGAAAAGAGCAAGCCTCCCTCCACCCATCCTCACCACCTTCTACAGGGGTACCATTGAGAGCGTGCTGACCAGCTGCATCACTGTCTGGTACGGAAACTGCTGTGCAGCAGACCGCAAGACCCTCCAGCGGACAGTGAACACCGCTGCAAAAATCATTGGTGCCCCTCTCCCCTCCATCCTGGACATTTTCCTTACACGATGCTCCAGCAAAGCAAAAAGTATCGTGGAGGACCCCACCCACCCCTCCCACAGTCTCTTCCAGCTCCTACCCTCAGGTAGACGGTACCGGAGTATCAGAGCCCGCTCCGCCAGACTGCTCAACAGCTTTTTCCCCCAGGCTGTGAGAGCCCTGAACTCACATCACACACGCCCCTCTCTGAAACCCCAAACAACACCCCCCCCCCCCCCCCACCTTACCACATCTCAGGAAAAAACTGTTAAACTTTTATCTCTGTGGAGTTCAGGTGAGCGGGCCTGCACAAGCCACCTGTAGCAACACCTGTAGCAACACACACATGCACTAGACACTTTCACACACCATTGTGTGTCCATAATCCCACAAAAGACTGACTGTAATATATGACTGTAATGTATGTATGTTTACTGGCTCATGCACCACAAATCACCTTACACTGTTCCCCAGCCAGCTGCTTGAATGTCTCTCTTTTGCACATGTACAGTATTTGAAGTCATCTGCACAGTTGTACAGTTTGTATTTTTTGTACAGTTTGTATTTTTTGTTTCCTGTTTTTTAGTTTATGTATAGGTAACCACTTTTATATATAGCATATGTATAGTCAAAGCTGACAGTAGGTCAGTTGTGTATAGGTTTATACTGTTTTACTTCGTGTTGTATATCTGTATTTATGTAGCACCGTGGTCCTGTGAGGCACGACATCTCGTCCCACTATATGTCCACACATGTAGTGGAATGACAATAAAGCTCAACTTGAACTTGAACTTGAACTAAAGGAACTATATATATATATATATATATATATATATATATATTAATTATATATCAGCCATAAAAGAAAATCCAGATCGGTTAACCACTACTTTGTAAAGTATCATCCAAACACATCTAATTAAATCTATTCTCAAATTCTCAAAAAAATGTATGCATGTGTCTTTAATTTTTTTTGATTAAATATTGCAATATCATATATATTGGCTATTTATCGGCCATTAAAAATAATCTATACTGTACAACCACAATTTAGTAAAGTAGCAAAAATACATCAAAATAAATTATGAAATAGATTTAATTTCAGCAAATGTTATGAATGTGTTTTAACTTTTTTTATTAAATATTGTGATATCATAAATATCAGCTTTGTATCGGCAACCAGCCGCCAATATATCGGTAACAAAAACCCATATCACTACTCGTAAAGTACTAAATACATCATATTAAATCTATTTTGTTTAATTTCAGAAATGATGTATGCTTTTTTGAATTTTTTTGATGTCATATATATCGGCTGCCAAGATATCAGCATTAAAATACATCCATATCAGTAAAGCACTACTTATTAAAGTAGCAAATACATCTAAAACAAACTTTTATTACGGTCGGGTCAATAATGCATCAATGTAGTGAGATTTCTCTGCAGATACGCTTCGCAGAATATCAAATGACGTCAGTCGTGATTCATAAGTCCATGTAAAAGAGCACAAACGCGCTCTTATGAATATGAAGAAAAGCCTCTTTTCTTATGTAACGAGTGCTCAAATATAACATGTAAATTATAGCCAGAGCCGATTGTGTCAAAGCGCTCGATCCGAGCCGCTCAAAGCAGCACAGTCAGAGTTTAGCATGACCAAAGATTTACTTCAATAGGATTATATTCTTAATTTTTACCGAACAATCGGACGGTTTCTGTGTCTGTCGACGGCCCAAACAGTCGTAAGGCGCCGGGGATTTGATGCGGTTCACAGTTCACTAACTGCTTTTCTGAGGGGCTTTCGCTCCTCCAGTCCTCAAGTAGGCCTAAACAGAGCAAAACCTGCTTCCCGTCCGCTCGGGGCTCAATGCAGCGGCCCAAAACCGCCAGCTAAAGCTCTCAATGGTGTCTAAAGACGCGGAGAGACGCTCAGGAGTCATGGGAGACGGACGTCCCGGAGAATACAGTTAGGACCCAAGAAAGGAGCACAATAGAAGTGGTTCGAGCCGGACTGAATGGCCATCTCTCTGCTTCACTGGTCTTCACACGTATACAAGATCTGAGTCATTAATCAACACTCGCCAAGAACCGATCCAGTCAAACGGGGGGGGGGCTTTAATAGGACCTGCATTGGGAGGCTCGCCTGTTCACCAAAGCTGCTTTTAAAATGCAGTACAAATATTTTTACTATTTAAAGTTCAACTGTCATTTATTTCTGTGATCAAAGCTGTGTTTTCAGGGTCACGTGATCTTCAGAAATCATAATAATATGCTGCTCAAGAAACATTTATGATTATTATCAACAGTCGTGCTGCGCAATGTTTAAGTTATGCGAGATTCAACTACACCCCCCCCCCCCCCCCCCCCCCCCCCCCACACCCCCACCCCCCCCCTACACTTCATTGAAGTTTGACTTGTACAGCCAATTTGAATATACTTAAAAATGTACAGCAGCAGCCAAACTTAGTACTTAGTAGTAGTAGAAATAGGATTTCTTTTGGTTGTTATTTCTTATGCATTATAGAGAGATATTCCTGCATTAAATAATAATAATAATTTAAACAAATTCATCTGACATACCCGGGTGTTTTTTTCTTCCAGAGAGCAAACACCGGTCCTAAATAAAGTTCTTCAATGTTTGTGTGTGTGTGTGTGTGTGTGTGTGTGTGAGAGAGAGTGTGTGTGTGTGTGTGTGTGTTTGTGTGCGTGTGCGAGTGTGTGTGAGTGTGTGTGCGTGTGCGAGTGTGCGTGTGCGCGAGTGTGAGTGTGTGTGTGAGTGTGTCTGTGCGTGAGTATGAGTGTGAGTGCGAGTGCGAGTGAAAGTGTGTGAGCATGAGTGTGAGTGTGTGAGTGTGTGAGAGAGTGTGTGCGTGTGTGTGAGAGAGAGTGAGAGAGTGTGAGTGTGTGAGTGTGCGTGTGTGTGTGTGTGCGCGTGCGTGTGTGTGAATGAGGAAGATGCTGCTGATGAAGATGATGGTGGACCGGCACTGAAGAACCCCTCCTGAATTATTTATGAGCGCCGCGCGGCTCATCTTGAGATTAAACATTTGCTGATTTGTCAAAAGCACAAACAGAAGGTCCCGTTCGCCCCCCCGGCGTTCACATTTAATTGATGAGAAGATTCCCGGCGCGACCCGGCGAGGAGAGGAAGAGAGACGCGGCGGCGATGAAGGTCAGTTTCCAGCAACGGCTTCGGTTTGCTTTAGTTTATGTGCTGTTTCACCTCAAACGGAGACGGAGACGTCCATGCCACAAACCAGAAGCAGCAGAGCATCAATACACAACACATCCATTCCCCAAACAACTCCAGTCAGCACACCTGCGCTCACACAGACACAGTCTAATGAACATTAGCCGTAATTACTGTCTGGATTTACCTGCATGATGTCATGATGGTTGAATAGTTGAAGACCGATGTCTTTTATTACTCAGAAACTCACAATTCATGTATGTAGCGTCATAAACATCAATATCTGCGCCTTTCTTTTAACATACATCACCAAGTGATGCTTCTGGATATACAGTATATATATATATATATATATATATATTTAATATATGATTTATAATTTAAAATATATATAATATGTAATTTAAAAATATTTATATTTTTACATATATATATAAAAACACAAAATTTGTCATTTAAAAATTAAGTAAAATAGACTAAAACGGAAATATATTTTTTTTAATTACAAATATTTTTTTCATTTGTATTAAAATTACAAAAAAATGCACAAATATACTAAAATAAAAATAAAAGTGAAAAACTAATAATAAAAATGTTTTTAGTAATAACGATATGTCACGAACGCACCAATAAATTATGCATGCAGGGTTATTATATTTAACTAAAATTAAATCCATAAAGATAATCATTAGGGTAAATAAATGTGTTAAATCAAATGTAAAAAATGTATAGATATAATATTTTTAATTTTATGTACTAAAATAGCTAAAACAAAAATGAATACAAATTATATAGACTTAAAATAAAATAATATAGACTTAAAATAAAATAAAATCATATAGACTTAAAATAAAATAAAATGATATAGACTTAAAATAAAATAACAGAAATAAAATTATATAGACTTAAAATAAAATAAAATTATATAGACTTAAAATAAAATAAAATTATATAGACTTAAAATAAAATGATATAGAATTAAAATAAAATGATATAGACTTAAAATAAAATAATACAGACTTAAAATAAAAAATATAAAAAAAAATATATATATATATATACACACACACACACATTTTTTTTAAATAAATTAAAATAAAACTGATTCCAAATATTAATAAAATGATAATCATATATTAATGATACTAAAATAACACTGTATGCAAATACATGAACAAAAACACTTCTAGCTACACAAAATCTGGAGACACTTTACAATAAGATCCAATTAATTAGCATTAGTTAATGCACTAATTAACTAACAATAAGCTATTTATGAATCTTTGCCAATGTTATCTAATAAAAATCCAACCTTTATTGTTATTTCATATTTTATCAATCAACAGTAAATAAGGGTATTTTTTATATTTCTATTGCTTTTGAATAACATTCAATAATAATCCATTAAAATGTTTATC
>CM049882.1:30791682-30801682 GCA_027474115.1 Schizopygopsis malacanthus
AGTGTCTTTGAGAATAAAATAAAATGGTTAGAATTTGGTAAAAAAAAAACACACAAAAAAACACAGGTATGTCATAAGGCCCTTGACATGCAGACATTAATAATAATATTCAGAATAATATCCAATCATAAATCCTGATCATGTTAAGAGAAGCGTCAGTGGTCTCTCATCTCTCGTCTGACGTCTCAAAGACCCGAAACATTAAATATTAAATTAATATTCTGTTTCATAAACATCCCACGATCTGTCAGAGCTGCTCCTCTTCGGCTTCTACTAACAGTGCGTGGCACGAGGTAAACAGACTCGATTAGTAAAGTGCACAATGTATTTGCTGGAAAATACAATGTTTTAAAGCATCCCAGAAGTGCTTTATTTGTCCATGCAACTCTCTATTTTCATGAAGATGCATGACTGAAGAGAAGCAGCACACGTTTCCATTGTGTTCATCTTCTGAACAGCCACGTACATGATTAATATTGTCCTCGTTATTAGATTAGCACACAAAAACCTCAAACCTGAGCAATTCAAGACTGCATTACTAATTAATTTTACTTGTTTTCATGCACCATTATTTAATGGTTTCAGATGGCACTGATAAAGCGCCTTAGGCTCATTAATGTAAATCATATTCCACTATAGATGTCCGATAATTAAAAGGTTTTAAAAGGTATCCTCGTTAGATAGAGACTCTCTCTCTCTGAGAACGATCGATTTCTCTTTATTCATGAAAATATTGTTAATGTTGACGTTGAATGTTCATCAATCTAGATTATGGTGCTCTTTAATATCTGCCCGGTTCCTGTGATCGTTCTTTATGCATCTGATTGGATTATGAGCGTTCGGTGGATATGATTGGATGCGACGGCGCCGAGACACAAGGACACCAACTCTAACCAACTTCGACTCTGCTTTAAAAGATGCACACATCACGTCATGTTCATCGTGAGAGCTGAAATACTCGTCCCATAGAGTTTACTAACAGGGCTCATATTGTACTGAATGGGAGTAGAATTAAATGAAAGTGTAATGATGTAATTATTAAATTAAAGAGACTATTTTTTAGATTATACCTACTGCTGTATGTAGAAAAGCAGAGTTCGTTGATCAAACAGAAAATAAATAGACAAACGTGATTTTATTTCCACATTAAATGTAAGTAAAGTTCTATTTTTAAGGTTTTTGGACAATAAATGTCAAAATTTGATTGATATAATGTTACATTGTCATTCAGTGTAACACAAAAGAGGTTGATATAATGTTACGTTGTCGATCAGTGTAACACTAAATTTGATTGATATAATGTTACGTTGTCGATCAGTGTAACACTAAATTTGGTTGATATAATGTTACGTTGTCGATCAGTGTAACACTAAATTTGATTGATATAATGTTACGTTGTCGTTCAGTGTAACACTAAATTTGATTGATATAATGTTACGTTGTCGTTCAGTGTAACACTAAATTTGGTTGATATAATGTTACGTTGTCATTCAGTGTAACACAAAAGAGGTTGATATAATGTTACATTGTCGTTCAGTGTAACACTAAATTTGGTTGATATAATGTTACGTTGTCGATCAGTGTAACACTAAATTTGGTTGATATAATGTTACGTTGTCGTTCAGTGTAACACTAAATTTGATTGATTTAATGTTACGTTGTCGATCAGTGTAACACTAAATTTGGTTGATATAATGTTACGTTGTCGATCAGTGTAACACTAAATTTGGTTGATATAATGTTACGTTGTCGTTCAGTGTAACACTAAATTTGGTTGATTTAATGTTACGTTGTCGATCAGTGTAACACTAAATTTGATTGATATAATGTTACGTTGTCGATCAGTGTAACACTAAATTTGATTGATATAATGTTACGTTGTCGATCAGTGTAACACTAAATTTGGTTGATATAATGTTACGTTGTCGATCAGTGTAACACTAAATTTGATTGATTTAATGTTACGTTGTCGATCAGTGTAACACTAAATTTGAGGTTGATATAATGTTACGTTGTCGATCAGTGTAACACTAAATTTGATTGATTTAATGTTACGTTGTCGATCAGTGTAACACTAAATTTGATTGATATAATGTTACGTTGTCGATCAGTGTAACACTAAATTTGATTGATAATGTTACGTTGTCGATCAGTGTAACACTAAATTTGATTGATACGTTGTCGATCAGTGTAACACTAAATTTGGTTGTATAATGTTACGTTGTCGATCAGTGTAACACTAAATTTGTTTAATGTTACGTTGTCGATCAGTGTAACACTAAATTTGTTATTTAATGTTACGTTGTCGATCAGTGTAACACTAAATTTGGTTGATTAATGTTGTAACACTAAATTTGATTGATTTAATGTTACGTATAGTGTAACACTAAATTTGTCAACACTAAATTTGGTTGATATAATGTTACGTTGTCGATCAGTGTAACACTAAATTTGTTAATGTTACGTTGTCGATCAGTGTAACACTAAATTTGTTATATAATGTTACGTTCATCAGTGTAACACTAAATTTGGTTGATATAATGTTACGTTGTCGATCAGTGTAACACTAAATTTGGTTGATATAATGTTACACAGTGTAACACTAAATTTGGTTGATTTAATGTTACGTTGTCGTTCAGTGTAACACTAAATTTGGTTGATATAATGTTACGTTGTCGATCAGTGTAACACTAAATTTGGTTGATATAATGTTACGTTGTCGATCAGTGTAACACTAAATTTGGTTGATATAATGTTACGTTGTCGATCAGTGTAACACTAAATTTGGTTGATATAATGTTACGTTGTCGTTCAGTGTAACACTGTTGATAACGTTGTCGTTCAGTGTAACACTAAATTTGTTGATAAATGTTACGTTGTCGATCAGTGTAACACTAAATTTGGTTGATATAATGTTACGTTGTCGATCAGTGTAACACTAAATTTGGTTGATATAATGTTACGTTGTCGATCAGTGTAACACTATTTATGTAGAAATCCAAACAGCATGTTTATTCTGACTCGTGCATATTAAAATATATACAATATTACGGAGCATATTCAATTTTATTGTGTGTTAAATGAGTAAAATATTATTTTTGACAAACGGAAATTACAAAAATGTAAAATTACAACTAATTAATATCTGGGGTGAAAGTAATTAGTCTTTTAATGTGTCATAAATAGAGTGTTGTTGTAAATATGACTGGCAAGAGTGTTATTTTAACGTCTGTTTTCTGTAAATCAGGGGAAAATGTATGATATTTATTTTTTGCACCGAAAAACAAAAATAAAATTGCATTTAAATTAAACAGAAAACTTTTACATTTTTTGGGGAAAAACAACAACAATTTAAATTAGTATTAAACTTATTGTTTTTATGCTTAAACACTTTTTCGTCTTTGACCCAGACAGAGAATATGATATATAATAGGGCTGTGCGATATGGACAAAAATTATATATCACGATTTTTTTATTTTTTTTTCGATTTCGATTTTAATCACGATTTTGACACAAACAGACATGCTTTATCTTACACATCTTGTTTTTGCACATCTTACTTGTTTTTGCACATCTTGTCTTGCACATCTTGTTTTGCACTTTTCCTTATTCTATTACACATTTTACTCTTTATTTCTTTTTTTTACCTATATATATGCTCTTGTGTGGTGTTACTTTTATATAATTTTTATTCTTTGCACTTCCACTGAGCGGACCTGATTTGATCTACATTTCACTTTTGATTATACCCTGTATAATTTATTATGTGACAAATAAAGAAACCTTGACCTTTACAGTTATAAATGCATTCTGTGTGAATTTGAAACATATTTCCAAAGGAAACCAATTAGACCTTTCCCAAAAAGTTGTAACATGTCTCTAGAACAGACAAATGGCAAAATACATATATATATATATATATATATTATATGTATATGTGAGTAATCAAATCCAACAAAACAAGTGCAACCAGAGCATGTGAGCGAAGCGGAGCGGTTCAAATTCTGCTCTGTGTGTGTGCGCTCAGCTCAGTCGTTCACGGCCAATGCAAACGCTCCGCTAATGTCACGCTCACGCTCACCGGTAAACCGAATCCCGCTCAAATCACCCGCTCACATTAAATGTCTCCAGTAAGATTAGGCATATTTATTTTTTCCTGTTTATAGTGACATTTTGAATAAATGTCTCAATTAAAGCAGTATCCGATAAGAAATGTTATGTTTCGAGTGAAATTGTTCATTTAAATTAGGGATGTTAATTAACCTTTAACCAACCGATAATAATTTTGACCCATAAACAGTTAAACGGTTTAAATTCACTTATTTATTTATTTTTAGAATTTATCAAAATATTTTTAAAAGGTTTGCTGCATGGTTATAAGCTACACGTTAAAAAAAACATTTTTTTAGAGAGAGCGAGAGAGAGAAAAAACAAAGTAACCTATAAGTCGCATTTTATTATTTCATTCAGAAATGGCCAACGCGAATAAAACATTATAATAAACACTGTAAATAGCTAGGCAATTTTAGTTCCCCTCACTCCACAACAAATCCTTACAATTAACAGTAGGCTGAAAATAACAAGAATAAAAATGAAGCTATAACGACAAACCAAAACTAATTATTTTAGGCCAAAACAAAACTGAAACCAATGTTGGGTCTCTCCTTCAACACAAAATCAAATGTTCCCGTATTCGCGGTATTTAAATGCCAAAATATTATTTACCCTTACAATATCCAATAAAACAAAATTTTTGCATAACTTCACGGCGGTACGGTGATAACGCTAAACAGCACAGATTTTGTACATATTTAAACGAGCAGTGTGTTTTTTTCCATATGTTTGACCGGTTGTTTTTATAATGATAATGAACAGGCTATTTGGTAGAATGTTTAAATGAGCTTAAACTGGAATTCCCCTTCCAACAGTGGAAGCAACTCCTCTTGGTTGAAGATAATCGGAATGTAAAATGTCTGCTTTTATTTGTGTACATAAACAATAAAAAAATTATCTTTGTTTTTTGTAAAATAAGAAAAAAAATAGAATGCAGCTTTCTGCCGTCTGCTTTATTTCGCGCAGCACAATAATGAACAAACTCTGCATACTCTAGAAAACACTGGGTTCAAAACAACCCGATTTGGGCTGGTAAAAGAGTACATTTGGGATTAATTTTACCCAGTAAATTTGATTGGTTTATTTAACCCATCATTAATGATGATTTAACTCAGCTAATGGCTTTATTTTTCTATTATAATATTCCCTTTTTTTCTTTTTTTTACTTTATGCATGAAATAATGTTTACAGATTAACTTAAATCCTCTAAACTTCTGTAAAATACTCCAGACGTGATAACTTCCTTTATTTCTCATTTGCTTGTTTTTATAAGTATAAGCCTACACATTGCCTATTTAATCTTGTTTAACAAACATTAGAAGTAAAGATTAAACATTAAACCGATTATTCACGAGTAAATCGACCGCTCTTAATCGTGTTTCCACCGTAACAGCGCTGGCTCTTACGCCGAGCTGGAGTCGTGTTCGGCGGGAACTGATCACAGATAAGACCGCCGCTTTTCATTTTTTATACCTGAACAACAAACAGTCAACAGCTCTGAGGACATGTTTTAACATCCAAAGAATTTGTGTTATAAATATAATCGTTTATTTTATGCAAAGCTTCTTTATAAGCAATAAGACCGACGCGAGCAACGTTCTTTTAGTATTCACACCGCGAATGTTGCTCTGCAAGATTTAAACAATATACTGACAGAAACAATTTTAGAAATAAAATAAAATGTACAAAACTACCCAAACATGAATAACCCAAAAGGCTGAACCCATTAGGTGAATTAAGTTGTTCTCTGCTTGCAAATCTGCATGTGTGATGTAATATGATATGATCAGGTGGATCCTCATGTTCTGTTGTCTGCTGTTTTTTGCGCATGTGATTAATCCCCGAAAAACAGATGTTAGTATTTTTAACGGGTCAAGACACTTTTCTTTTTAATTTAATTCAGTTCTATAATATTTGTCGGTTAACGGTTAGGAAAAATAACAAAAATCCCTAATTTAAATGTTAACATTTAAAATCTTAATTTAAAACGTGTCTTGTTTTGAAGCCACTAACATTTGCGTAAATGTTTGAAAAAGTTTTTTTCCTTCAAAAATTCAGATATTTACATCAGGCCCATTGAAATTTGATGGATTCAATTTTTTTCAGTTTTTTTTTTTTGCTTTTATATATTGCTTATATTTTGGAATTACCAAATTTAGCGAGCGGCGCTTATAAATGTTTTATTTAAATGCATACTTTTTTTTTATCTTCCCTGTTTCTTTATTAGAATGTTTTATCTGATTGATGACCTTTTTTAAAGCGATTTCGAAATCGCGCATTCATTATGTATTTTAATTAAAATTAATTAAATTAATAGACAATTAAGAAAATAAATCCCCCCCAAAAAATGAAGAGTACATAAACAAGTAATCAGATAAATTAAGATTGAAATAAATAAATAAATATACTCATAAAACAACAATCAACCAAAAAAATCAACTTATGGACAGATAATTTGTTCTTGTTTTATCATTTTGATCAGTTTCTCAGAAAATCAGTCATATGTTAATTTTTCATCTCAAGAACGCATCTTGATTTAAGGACGTTTAGATATTTGTGCTGAAAACGAGACCGTGGAAGATTTAACTTCAAGACTTTCTGCTTTAATGCAAGATTTTGTGAAAAGATGAAAACTTTTAAAGACCCTGTGTTTTCTCCCTTTCTCCAAAATGTGACAACATGCCCCGTAACACATTAAAGCGAGAGCGTTTCAATCAGTCGAGCAGAGACGCGGGGTGTTTCTCATCTTTGTCTTTATGTGAAAGCCAGCGGCTGGCGATGATGTGTTATGTAAAGTCGGCGGGATTAGTTACACCTCGAGCGCTCGGAAACGTTCTCACATCGGCGCCTGATTTGTGTGATAATAATCACAAGCTGAGGGCTTTTCACGACACAAGCGCTCCTTGGGTTTATCGGGGGGGCGTCCCATGAAAGAAGAAACCCGAAGAAAACTGAAGATGAAAACCAAACGCACAACGAGCGGTCGACCTCGATAGAGAGTTCACGAGGGATGCTCATTTGAGATAAACGACACACAGCTCATGGGAACTTCATCTGCACAGGAATGCAATTAAGAGCTGAATCTAACTAACATCCAATCTAATTACACAGGCCTTTAATGAGCTTCTAATTGGCGGCTGGGCTCTGAACACAAGAGGAGCATTCAGAAAGCGCAGCATGTGGACTGAAGTCTCCTTTCTCTGTGATTGAAGTCCACTTGGACTGAATTAAACGCTTATGTTTGCTTTATGGCTTCATGAGCGAGTCTTTCTGAAGTTTCTGGACCAGGTGCGCCGACGAAACGCGTTCAGTTCGCTTAGAGTCCATCACATGATTAATATCAGGCCGGGTCGTATTATAATATCACAGATGAAGCGGCTGAACTCAAAGACTTGAGTTTACAGCGTTTTCTGTTCGCAGACTGTGTATTTACACGCTTCTGACTCGAGCGCTCGTTCTGTGTTTATCTTCGTGTGGCCTGCAGCGTAAAGACTCTGTAGTGTGTTAAATGTCTTTAAAGCTTGAGTCTAGAACACAGAGACCAATAGAACTCAAAGGAAGGAAAATAAACAAGCAATGAAGAAATTACAAATACCAGACAATCATTTAAATACATGTTTAAAAATTGTTACAAATGAATGAAAACAAATCAATAAAATGTATCAATAAAACGCAAAAGGAAAGAAAAGTAAAAAAAAAAAAATCATAAATAAATATTACATTAAAAAAATATCAATACTGAAAAATAAATGATACAAATAAATAAAAAATGATAAATAATACAATTATATAATTAAACCTTAAAACAATAAAGAAATTAAA
Source organism: Schizopygopsis malacanthus (assembly GCA_027474115.1). Taxonomy (NCBI): domain Eukaryota; kingdom Metazoa; phylum Chordata; class Actinopteri; order Cypriniformes; family Cyprinidae; genus Schizopygopsis; species Schizopygopsis malacanthus. The sequence continues at coordinate 30,799,619 of CM049882.1, forward strand.
AATACAAAATTAATAAATAAATATTATATTTAAAAAATATGAAATACTGAAAAAAAAATACAAATAAATAAAAAATGATAAATAATACAATTATATAATTAAACCTTAAAAAATAAAGAAATTAAAAATACAAAATTAATAAATAAATATTAAATAAAAAAATAAATACTGAAGTAAATATGACAATTATATAATTACATCTTAAAAATAAAATAATAATAATAATAAATAAATATAAATAAAAAAATATAAATACTGAAAAATAAATAATAATAATAAAATAAACGAAAGATAAACAAAAATAAATTATATAATTAAACCTTAGAAAATAAAGAAATTAAAAATACAAAATTAATAAATAAATATAAAATAAATAAATATAAATACTGAAAAATAAATAATAAAAATAAATTAAAACTGATAAATAATAAATTATATAATTAAATCCTTAAAAAAATAAAGAGATAAAAAATGTAGGAAAACTTAATTTTTTTGTATAATTAAAAAAAGATAAAAATACATTACTTATGAAAATGAAAAAAGAAAGAAATAATAAAAAATATACAATTCGCTCAAAGTAAAAAAGAACTTTAAAAATCAAGATAAGTAAAAAAAACTTATTTAAAAAATATAAATAAATAAATAATAGATATAAATGAAAGAAAGTTTATTTGTATTTGTGACTTATCCATTTAAAAAATAAATTGAAAAAAACATTAGATAGAAATGAATCAATAATCTTGTAAATCTCTCAGTTCTTCGTTAGGCCGTTAAGACCTTTGAAGCCTGTTAATTGTTCTCAAAGTTTAATAACTACAGTCAGACATACTGAAACATGTCGAATAATAAAACCCAAGTAAACAGGTCCAGCGCTGTAATCAGTCTGAAGAAAGAAACAACGTCACATCTCTAACACCAGACCACACAATCATAATCATAATCATAATCATCATACGTTTATAACCAGCACACAGAAACAGTTCAGTCTAAAACCAACACTAATGCTGCGTCACCGCTGTTTAGAATATACTAATGTATTAGAAAACACACAAGATACATACAAACTACATAAAACACAAGATACATATGTTTACATTTTATTGATTTATTTAATAAGTAATAAAAAATTATTTAATGAATAATTACAAAATTGTATCATTTTAAAATACTAATAATAGTTGTAAAAAGTTTAAAAATGTATAATAAAAAAAAAAAAAAAAAAAAAAAAGAATCAAAATAATTAAAGAAATTATATTTTTCTCATTAAAATATAATTTTTATAATGTTAAATACTAATAGTTAAAAAAAATATTAAATATAAATATTAAAATAATTTAATGTGTAAATAAATTATTTTAAGAAAATTATAAATGCAAAAAGAAAGAAAAAAAGAATGAATGATAATAATTAAAATAAGTAAATTACATTTTTATAATAAAATACTAATAATTGTGACCCTCTCTGTGAAATCCAGGGTAAAGTCTCAAAATCTAATTATGAGATAACGAGCATCAAAGTTTGATTTCTACCGTTAATTACACTATACATCTTGAATCTTTGACATGACTTTACTCAGTTAATATTAACGACATAAAGGACAATTTGTCACAGAATGTTCTTTATCCATATGAAAGATGATTTTTTTGTAGAAAACAGCAATCACAAAAAAATGACTTTAGCTGGGTTTTCAGACAGAGAGGGTCACAATTGTAAAAAATATTAAAAGTAAAGAGAACGAAAAAAACTAAAATACATAAAAACAAGCGTAAGAAAAGAAAAGCAAATCAGGGCTGGGGTGTATCTGTTAATTCTGTAAGTGGTGTTTGTGGGTTACAGGTTCATGTAAATGTGCCGCTGCTTAACTAAACAATCCAGGAGTGAAAGAATAAACCAATCAGATAACAGCAGCTCCGGACACACAGCGCCTGCCAACCCCATTACAGTATTGAACATCCCATAATCCCGTAGAAGCACCATCCGGAGCCAGCGGAGCATCAGACACATCTGATGATGAAACACAGCTGGAGCGGTTACACCAACACTATAACACACACACACACACAC
>CM049882.1:30814182-30819182 GCA_027474115.1 Schizopygopsis malacanthus
TAAACTCTGGACTCTTGGTAGTACCTCGGATAGCAAAGTCCACTAAAGGAGGGAGAACTTGTTCATATCTGGCTCCTAAACTCTGGAATAGCCTTCCTGATAACGTTCAGGTTCTCTGTTTAAGTCACATCTCTTTAGCCAAGCATTCATATAATGCATCCCATAATCTAGTACTGCAGGTATATCTGATCAAACGCACATTATTGTGCTTTAGCTTGGGTTGAACTGATCATTTTTGCTTGGATGGAACAGCTACGCTAATTGTCTTTATTTGTTTCTCTGTTTCTGGATTAACATCCCATAATTACACAAGCTTCAGTCTGGATGCAACCCTTAAATGATCTGAGATGACCGAACACCTGAGAAGAGATGATAACAACCCATTATACTGAATTAACCAAATTATGCCATAAGTTAATTATATTGAGTTTGTACAATATGGATCTATTTTGGAAAGTTGATTTCTTGTGAAGCTGCTTTGCAACGATTGTATCATAAAAGGCACTTTATAAATAATCTTGAGGTTATGTTAAAGCCACTGGCAGATATTAGCTTTTTTGTTCCAATTACTCATAAAAACAAGAATTAATATCTTCATTTTTTTCATCTCTGATAAATGCATCTTAATTACAGGATGTTCAGACATCAGACAAACATCATCATGTTCAGAAAGTATCATAAGATGTTTGATTTTAGATTTTATATATCATACATGCATTTGTATTTGAATGTGCATGATTGATCTATTAAGCATTATTGTATATAACGCTCATAAAAGTATCAGCACACTATATAATAATCTTGAATCATCTCTCCTGCTGTATTTCTGGTGTCTGCCTCCATCTGGTGGCCGCAGCCGGAAACTCAACCTGAAGACGGATCGCTGTTTATGAGATTACAAAACTGATGTTATCCAGATATGAATCTTCATAAACACACACAAACACCCGACACGTATAATCACCACAACATCATATTATCCAGATATGAATGTTCATAAACACACACAAACACCCGACACGTATAATCACCACAACATCATATTATCCAGATATGAATGTTCATAAACACACACAAACACCCGACACGTATAATCACCACAACATCATATTATCCAGATATGAATCTTCATAAACACACACAAACACCCGACACGTATAATCACCACAACATCATATTATCCAGATATGAATGTTCATAAACACACACAAACACCCGACACGTATAATCACCACAACATCATATTATCCAGATATGAATGTTCATAAACACACACAAACACCCGACACGTATAATCACCACAACATCATATTATCCAGATATGAATGTTCATAAACACACACAAACACCCGACACGTATAATCACCACAACATCATATTATCCAGATATGAATCTTCATAAACACACACAAACACCCGACACGTATAATCACCACAACATCATATTATCCAGATATGAATGTTCATAAACACACACAAACACCCGACACGTATAATCACCACAACATCATATTATCCAGATATGAATCTTCATAAACACACACAAACACCCGACACGTATAATCACCACAACATCAGTAATTGATAAACATTTTATATCCAACTTCACCTATACATGAAGTTATAAATATTAACAATAAATCTCAACTAGCTGATGTTTATATCATATCACGCAGCTCTAATAATACGACGAAGATCTTCTAAAGATGATTATTATGGATTTCTGTAAAGTTGTTTTGAAACAATGTGCAATGTGAAAAAAACTGACTTGGACTGAACAAAACAGAAGAGCAAATCACATCAAATATCAAAGATTAAAACATGTAAAGCAATTTATGCTTCTCGAGATTTCTTTGAAAAACTGTGTGTGTGTGTGTCTGTATATGTGTGTGTGTGTGTGTGTGTGTGTGTGTGTGTGTGTGTGTGTGTGTGTGTGTGTGTGTGTGAGTGAGTGAGTGAGTGTGTGTGTGTGTGAGTCTGTGTCTGTGTCTGTGTCTGTGTGTGTGTGTGTGTGTGTGTGTGTGTGTGTGTGTGTGTGTGTGAGAGAGTGAGTGTGTGTGTGTGTGTGTGTGTGTGCGCGTGTGTGTGTACGTGTGCGTATATACACTGCATAAATAAAAACATTTTTAAAAACATTATTATAATAGATTTCTATAAAACATTGTGTAATCTGAAACAAACCTGACTTGAATTGAATGAAACGAGACTGAATCACATAAAATATTAAATATCACAAGATCAAAACACAATCAATTCTTGCATCTCAAAACTTTTTAAAAACACAAATAAATAAGTTAATATATCCATAAAATTTCGTTTGCCTTCTAAGTTTCATTTTTATTTTTAAACATGATTGGTTTTATATTTAAATAAATATGTTTACGTGATATAAATAATCTATAAATAAAAAAATGCACACGTGTGTAAAACATGCACTAGTTTTATAAACATTAATATTATGGATTTTTGTGCAATAAACCTGACTTTAATTGAATGAAACCGATTAAATCGCATAAAATATCACAATATTTAATTCTTCACAAACCTAAACATCTAAAAGTTCCACTTTAAATGTGTTGTGCAGAAGTCAAGCAGACATGCGTCGTTCATATGAATCATAAATACTATTAATAAACCTGTAAAACACTGAGCAGAAAGCTTTGCCTGGTCAGTTATATCTACAGTAAAAACTACAGAAGCTCCTGAGCAGACACAGCACTGAGGGACTTACTGTGAACTGCTCCTGGGATTTGTAGTTCTTGTCGAGGTAGACACGAGCGCGGTTGAAGTCCTTCATGGCGTCACTGGACAGCAGCTCTCTAACAAAACAACACAAAACGTGTGCGAGATGACCAAAATATTATATCACCATATGACAAATTTGATATCACTATATAGTGATTTTTATTATATTATATTAAAATCTTTGATACCATATAATTTTCATAATCCTTGTCACCAATATCAAACTAATACAAGCCTAAAGAGAGATCAATAAACAGTCCGTGATGAAATAAGGATAAGAAACTAATTACAAGCAATAGGACAAAAAATACAATAAATAAGAAACACTACATTATGTAAATTAATTAGTCTTCACTGTGTTAATTATATCTATCTATGATAGACATAACACGTGTATTATGTATAGATTCTATACATATTATAAATATATCATTATTTATTCTGATTAAAGATACAGAAGTGATTTAGTCGAGAGCAGTGTGCTGTGATTAACATGAAGGAATATTGGAACGCTTCCCCTTTAAGAGCGAAGCCCGGATCTAATGGCGCTTTTCCACTGCATGGTACGGCACGGTACGGTACGGTACGGTTCACTTTTGGGGGGTTTTCCACTGGGTACTGTACCTGGTACCTGATACTTTTTTAGTACCACTTCGGTCGAGGTTCCATGCGTACCGTACCGTTACCAAAACGTGACGTGTAAACTCTGCTGATCACTGATTGGCCGGAGAGAATCGTCATTACTGCGTCACTGAACTTGCGACACGAGACCCTCCTCTACAGTGGTACCCGCTAGATTTAAATCAGCACAGCCAGCGAAGGATCGGACGCAACTTCTGTTTAAACAAACGCACATTTTTGCATCAACCACAAAATAGCAGTGTCGTTGTCTGTTGAGGAAGTTCAGACGTCCCTCTCGTTGATAGCCGAGGAGCGGATCCAGCGAGAGCTTGATGGCGCGACGCCGAAGGAAAAAGCCTTATGTATATAACGTTAACGTACTTTTGAACTTGCTATATTTACAGAGTATGTTTTCTGTTTATATTTTTACCTCTGTATCTGTGTTTTGCTTCAATTAAAAACAATCTGATCGAATAAGTGTACCTCCAGACTATATTAAATATGTATTATTGCATGAGCACGTAATGAACCTCTTGAAAAAGACAAATGATTAATGCCGCGATTATAAAAACCATCACATAAATAAAAAAACAAGGGATACATTGTACATTTTGAAATATTCAAAAGTTTATTGATAATTCACTTTACAGAACACGCTGCAGTTATAGTTAATAGTTAACTAATCAAGTAACGCAGCACACCTGCACGAACATCCCTGCTCTCCTCCTCTACAGCCCGTGTCACTGTCACCACAGTCTCTGCTGCTGGGGGTAAATCACAAGCATTCATAGACCTCTCCATTGCTGTTAAAAACATCCCTGCTCTCCTCCTCTACAGCCCGTGTCACTGCCACCACAGTCTCTGCTGCTGGGGTAAATCACAAGCATTCTCATAGACCTCTCCATTGCTGTTAAACACATCCCTCTCCTCCTCTACAGCCCGTGTCACTGTCACCACAGTCTCTGCTGCTGGGGGTAAATCACAAGCATACTCATAGACCTCTCCATTGCTGTTAAACACATCCCTGATCTCCTCATCTACAGCCCGTGTCACTGCACCACAGTCTCTGCTGCTGGGGTAAATCACAAGCATTCTCATAGACCTCTCCATTGCTGTTAAAAACATCCACATGCCGAGAATGAAGAACACTATTCCGTCTCCTTTCTTTGTTGTGAGTTTGTTTGTGGCGCGTTTACGATGACGTCACGGCAGTAGAGGCGGCGCAATTATAACGACGCGTGAATAATCCCGCCCACTCTATAGCGGTACTAAACTGCGGTGGAAATGCAACCGACCCGAACTGAGCCGTACCGTACCGTACCGAGCCGTGCCGAACCGTACCGTACCATGCAGTGGAAAAGCGCCATAATATAGCTCCTGTGTGTGTTTCTCTTTCTGCCGTTTACTCTCTCTTAAGACCTAATCACTGTGTTAACGAGGATACTTGCACAGACGGGGATTCTGACGCATATAAGTGTGTTTATGTAATTGTTCAAACTCGGTGGAAAAGAGAAAGCGCTCCTCTCACACAGAAAGAGACGGCGCACGCATATAGCTCTGTTGATTGAGTTTGTTTTAAAACTGCAGTGATTAAAAACACGTGAGCATGCTACAGATGTATCCCTCGTTTAGTA
>CM049882.1:30826682-30846682 GCA_027474115.1 Schizopygopsis malacanthus
TATACATTTGTTGAATTACAAAAATAAAATAAAAAAAGATCACGAGAATAAAGTTGTAACAATGCATGATTTAACTAATAATATTTTGTACATTTTATATAATATAAATCTAAAACTTAAAAAAGCGTTATCAGTTATCATTTATCTGTTTCTCGGAGCAAATGTTCAACAAAAACAATCATGTTTTGTAATTGTGCTTTCCAATTAATCTCAATCAAACTGCAGTCGGGTTATTAGGTTAAAAATAACTAAAATACAGCTAACTAACACAAGAAAACATTTGATGATAATAATAAAAAACATGATTTTTGAAAATGAAGTTATTACATAAGCACGCACTCATGCACACTCACTCACGTGCACACACACTCACACTTACACTCGCACGCTCACTCACACTCTCTCGCTCACACACACACACACACTCTCGCTCAAACACACACTCTCTCACTCACACACACACACACACACTCGCACACGCGCACACTCACTCACGCACACTCTCTCACTCACACACACACTCTCTCTCGCTCACACACACACACACACACTCTCTCTCGCTCACACACACACTCTCTCTCGGTCTCTCGCTCACACACACACACTCTCTCTCTCACACACACACACTCTCTCTCGCTCACACACACACACTCTCTCTCGCTCACACACACTCTCTCTCGGTCTCTCGCTCACACACACACTCTCTCTCGCTCACACACTCTCTCTCGCTCACACACACACACTCTCTCTCGCTCACACACACACACTCTCTCTCGCTCACACACACACTCTCTCTCGCTCACACACACACTCTCTCTCGCTCACACACACACTCTCTCCCGCTCACACACTCTCACTCACACACACATACAAGATTGTGTACAAGAAAACATTTGATGATAATAAAAAACATGATTTTTTTATATAAAGTTATCTGTTTTTATAAATATCCCTTGAAAGCATGCCAACTCCTGAAGACAACCGCGTTGGACACAGCCGCGGGTCACGGCGGGTTCAGCATCCGATCGGACCTGCAGCTAAAGCAGATAAAGTAGGACTGAGCTCCTCCAGAGCGCCAGCTAAAAACACCAGCTTATCAGAAGTTAATCAGCAGGTAATTAGAGGATCTCCCGGGAGGCCTGATGAAAATAGCAGCACCGATCCGGCCTGGTTTACACTCCCTCTGGGGATCCGGAGCGCCCGGGTTTAGCCAAACCTATTTCAGGAGCGCGTGAGAATATGCCTTTAAAAGGAGAAGCAACAGTGAGCGGATAACAGGTACTTTCATCAGATGATGTGCTGCTTTTAGATCAAACTCCTTTCAATTCTGGAAAATATTGCCGTTTTATTTCCACGTGCCCTTTATGCTCACACGGCTCTATAATCGCTCGCGGTCCACTGCGCTAACTCTACTCAGAAAACTAGAAACACACATCACAATACCATCATGCTGATCAGTGCCATGACTACATTCATGAAGAGAAACCACTGACAAAATAGAAGTTATACTTCGATGAATAAAATCTTAAAACGAACGTACTGAAGTAAACGCTGAGGAACACGAGAAAGTGTTTTTGTTCATGATTATGCAGAAACAAACCCAACAAACAACAACATCATCAGCTGATTAGATGTGCACACACAGAAACGTACACACACACACACACACTCTCTCTCACACACACACCACACACACACATGCACGCAAATGCACAAATGTACACACACAGAAATGCACACACACACTCTCTCACACACACACATTCTCTCTCACACAATCACACTCTCTCTCTCACACATACACACACAGAAATGCACACACACACACACACACACACACACACAGAAACGTACACACACAGAAATGCACACACACATTCTCTCACACACACATTCTCTCTCTCTCACTCACACACACACACACACACACACACACAGAAATGCACACACACACAGAAACGTACACACACAGAAATGCACACACACATATTCTCTCTCTCTCACACACACACACACGTGCGCAAATGCACAATCGTACACAGAAATGCACACACACACTGAAACGTACACACACACACTCTCTCTCTCACACACACTCACACTCTCTCTCTCTCACACATACTCACACACACAATTTCTCACACGGAAATGCACACACACACACACACACATGCACAAACGTACAGACAACCGCGCGCACACACACTCTCTCTCTCACAAACACACACGCGCAAATGCACAATCGTACACAGAAATGCACACACTCACTCTCACTCTCACACACACACACTCTCACTCACACAGACACACAATCACACTCTCTCTCACACATACACACACACACAAACGCACATACTCACACACACAATTTCTCACACGGAAATGCACACACACACACAAATGTACACACAACCGCGCACACACACTCTCTCTCTCTCTCTCTCTCTCTCTCTCACAAACACAGAAACACACAGGCACTTTCACACATACACGCAAAATGACAAAGTGTTTTTGTTCATGATTATGCAGAAACAAACCCAACAAACAACAACATCAGCTGATGATATGTGCACACACACACAGAAACGTACACACACACACACACACACTCTCTCACACGCACACACAAATGTAAACACACAAATGCACACACACAGATTAATCTTGATAAATACACAAACTGGCATGGAAACACACTATTGAAATGGACACGTGGAAACACACACGGAAATGGACATACAAGCAAACACATTCACTCACACAAATACACACACACTCTATTGATGATCTTAAAGGGCCAGTTCACCCATAAATCACCACGCTGTCATCATTTACTCTCCCTCGTGTTGTTCAAACCGGCATGACTTACTTCTGTGGATCAAAAGAAGAAGAGTTACTCTGACTGTTTATTATTAATCATTAGTATTATTCAAATTCATTCACTATTGTTTTGTAATATAAAAACTAGTGGTGGGCCGTTATCGGCGTTAACGTGCTGCGTTAACGCGAGACTCTTATCGGCGATAAAAAAAATATCGCCGTTAATCTATTCTCAAAGTTGGGTTGGGAGCTGGGTCTATACTAAGCAAGCTATGATGACTTTCACCCTGATATTTTAGCGCGGATGTATACCTAGCCGAATTGCACTGTAGGGGGCGAGAACGAGTCTTCCAACTAGAGGCTCGCAGTCCGTGATGGACAGATTGTTAACGGCTGGTCTATGTGGTAATACAATCGGGCAGGACATCATTCATCAACCTCAAATATGGCTTTTCATCTGAAAGATGTATGTAGTAGCAACTTTACATGGCCGCTCAATATGATGTTAACCTAGAGAAATGTGCGCTATTGAAGTGTTTGTGTGGAAGCGCGTTTGCGCAGGACAGGCTCCGGTGCGCTCACTTGCTCTTAAAATCTCCGTCATTCTTGGTCATACAGATAAAAGTAGCCTAATACATCTTTCGAATCTGTAAAGACTCTACGTTTATTTGTGTGCACTCAGAATAACAACGAAACGTTGCGCTTTTAAGCAAACAGGATGCGCTTTAGGTCTCATGTGAACTTGAGAATTCACTCCCGTGTCACCCTCTGCTTCGAACCTGTGTGTATGCCTAACGTTACTGTGAAATTACCACATCAGACGTGACGTGCTAACATGGATGCAGCTATGAAGCCGCCGGGTTTGCTTCAGGGAAAATGTATTTTTAAGAAGCTTCCCAATGGAAACTGTAAACAGTTCATCACGACCTCTTATGTAGGCCTACAGTTCAAAATTCATGTTTAACTGAATAAACAGTTAGTAAACACAAGTACATCTTATTGAACATAGTTTATTTTCATCACCAATTATCATAGTAGAACAGCTTTCTCAAGCAGTTTGTGATGCATTTTGGAAACAGGAGATGAGCTCCTGGTCTAATGCACCACCTGGCTTGAGAAACCCATTCTCAAAGACTTACTTTTAGTCATTATTTGGGTAGCACACATATTCTGAATGCCTTCGGCAGAATTCAAATGAGCCATTTTAATCTAGATTAATCTAGATTAATTCCAAAATTAATCTAGATTAATCTAGATTAAAAAAATTAATCTATGCCCACCCCTAATAAAAACTCATATTTCATAATTATTAATTCAATGATACAAATATATATGAAAAATTTTGTACTGTACTAAAATTTTAATACTTGTGTCCAGTGTTCGAACTATACCGTGGACTTTGGGGAGCCCACCTTTTTTATAACAGGGGGGGGGGGGCACTTGCTATGGAGATGCATTACAGCTACAAGTGTATGCACTACTTGCTCTATACAAGCACTATATAGCATGGCCGTAACCATGTCTTAAACATTGGGGGGGGGGGGGCAATTATATATATATATGTAGTGTCAGCTGCAAGAGTTAAACCCTATTTGAGAGGAAAACAGCAGGGAGTCCTTTAAGCTTCAGTGAAAACAGGTTTACCAACGCATCTCATTACAAATCTAGTAATTAATCATCCTTCAGTGGAAACTCCTGACGAGCAGCGGAGCATAACAACAAACAGAGGCGAACCTTCGACAAACGGCCGTCCTCATTTCCAGAAAACAGTCTGACGGGGTTTCCCTAAACAAACATCCCGCGCTCCTGCAAGAACAACACCAGTATTTGGATTTAACAAATATTTAATAATATTTAATAGGGAAATACTCAATATTTAAATCACATGCATTATATTCATAAATGGTTTATACAGTCTCTGTAAACTCATATAGCTACGAACAAAAGAGGTCAGTAGCGTTCAGTATTATGGTATGCACTACTAGTTAAACATTCATATTTAAGAATACACACACACTATCAGACAGTGATATCAGACACACACACACACACACACACACACTATCAGACAGTGATATCAGACACACACACTATCAGACAGTGATATCAGACACACAAACACACACACACTATCAGACAGTGATATCAGACACACACACACACACTATCAGACAGTGATATCAGACACACACACTATCAGACCGTTATAGCAGACAAACACACACACTATCAGACAGTGATATCAGACACACACACACACACACACACACACTATCAGACAGTGATATCAGACACACACACACACACTATCAGACAGTGATATCAGACACACACACACACACACACACAGACTATCAGACAGTGATATCAGACACACACACACACACACACATCAGACAGTGATCAGACACACACACTGATATCAGACACACACACACACACACACATATCAGACACACACACACACTATCAGACAGTGATATCAGACACACACACACACACACACACACACTATCAGACAGTGATATCAGACACACACACTATCAGACAGTGATAGCAGACAAACACACACACTATCAGACAGTGATATCAGACACACACACACACACACACACACACACACTATCAGACAGTGATATCAGACACACACACACACACACTATCAGACAGTGATATCAGACACACACACACACACACACACACTATCAGACAGTGATATCAGACAAACACACACACACTATCAGACAGTGATATCAGACACACACACACACACACACACACACACACACACTATCAGACAGTGATATCAGACACACACACACACACACAGACAGTGATATCACACACACACACACACACACTATCAGACAGTGATAGCAGACAAACACACACACTATCAGACAGTGATATCAGACACACACACACACACACACACACACACACACTATCAGACAGTGATATCAGACAACACACACACACACACACACACTATCAGACAGTGATATCAGACAAACACACACACACACACACACACACACACACACTATCAGACAGTGATATCAGACACACACACACACACACTATCAGACAGTGATATCAGACACACACACACACACACACTATCAGACAGTGATATCAGACAAACACACACACACACACACACACACACACACTATCAGACAGTGATATCAGACAAACACACACACACTATCAGACAGTGATATCAGACACACACACACACACACACACTATCAGACAGTGATATCAGACACACACACACACACACACTATCAGACAGTGATATCAGACACACACACACACACACAGTGATATCAGACAAACACACACACACACACACACACACACACACACACACACTATCAGACAGTGATATCAGACACACACACACACTATCGGATCTGAAACAGCTGTGTGTCAGATAACACTGAAGGAAGCTCATATGTTCAGCAGTATATCAGGATTCCTGATGAAACAGAAGAACACAGACGTCTGCATTCATTCAGTAAAACACGAGACGCTTCAGAAATAAAGCGTGCAGAAATCTCATTTAAAGCAGACAGAAATAGAGCGACTGAGGCTGTAGAGCAGCGTTCCTCCAGTTATGGGCCGAGCGGCACGGGTCAGAGGTCAGGACTGAACCCAGAGATCCCAGCGGACCGCACTGATGCATTCTGGGACACACACACGTGATTAGTGAGGGAATTATTCTCAAGAATAGCACAGGAACTGATCGACATCAAAAACTCCCAGAAGGCTTTCAGAAAAGGGAAATACTCAATATTTAAATCACATGCATTATATTCATAAATGGTTCATAGAGTCTCTGTAAACTCATATAGCTACGAACAAAAGAGGTCACTAGCGTTCAGTATTATGGTATGCACTACTAGTTAAACATTTAAACATTCATATTTAAGAATACTTGTAAAATATTTAAACCTATGACATAAAACAAATGGATGTGAAATAATAATAAATAAAATAAATTATAAAAATATTATTATAATAATTATTATTATTAACTATATTTATATATTTTAATGATATTATTAACAATAATAAATATTGATTTTCTAAAGAATAAACTCACAAATTTTAGAATACCAATAAAGTCATCAAAACTATTAAATAAATAAAATTTAATAAATACGCAATGACAAAAAAAGTGCAACAATAAAAAATATAATTTATAGATAATATTTTTATATAAATTATCAATTTTAATGATTAGTATTACAACAATGTAAATAAAAATATTATAAAATATTATAATAGTGATATATCATCAATGATAATAATAATATATTTATATTTAATAATATGTACTGTTAATAATAAATAAATATTACACATTTTCGAATTCTAGTAAATTATCATTAAAACTATTAAATAAATCAAATGGAGCACTTAATGTGAACAAAGCATGAAACTAAAAAACATAAATTGCATTTAATATATTTATATACAATTATTATTATACTATGAAGATCTACAAAAAAACAACACAATGTGTGTCTGAAGAACTCATTTGAATAATCTGATCATAATTCATAAAGGTTTTGCGGTCACAAGAATCAGAGTATTCCCTGAAGCACTGCAGTATTACCGTAGTACTGTCACAGTGCATCTATATAAGGGTCCTAATTACAGCCGACCTTATGACCTCTCTTCCCTGACCTCTGACCCTTCCTTGACCTCTGACCTCCAGCAGGGACAATACCAGAGCCGCTCAGAACAATGTCTAAACCAGTCCTGCATCATTCACAAGAATCAGAGTATTCCCTGAAGCACTGCAGTATTACCGTAGTACTGTCACAGTGCATCTATATAAGGGTCCTAACGACAGCCGACCTTATGACCTCTCTTCCCTGACCTCTGACCTCCAGCAGAGACAATACCAGAGCCGCTCAGAACGACGTCTAAACCAGTCCTGCATCATTCACAAGAATCAGAGTATTCCCTGAAGCACTGCAGTATTACCGTAGTACTGCCACAGTGCATCTATATAAGGGTCCTAATGACAGCTGACCTTATGACCTCTGACCTCCAGCAGGGACAATACCAGAGCCATAAACACAGAGACGTGTGGAAGAAACCCCCCCTGTTTTACACAACTCTGTTAAACAGAGAACAACACACTCCACGGCTCGAATGTAAACAGGAAGCGGTCACGAAGCGAGAGAGAACGAGAGGACTTCCTGTCCGGCCTGACACTGGACATCAGGACAGATCTTCAATAGCTATGAATACAAGACGAGTTATTGGACTAGAGCCCTGCACGGGCCTAAAATACAGGCCCTACCCCGGCCCGTGTCTGACCCGAGCCCCTTCTCCCAAAACAGCTTATACTACACTGTTTCAGCGATTATAATATACACAGAAATGTATAGGTATTCACGGCAACCCGTCAAAATAAAAGTCATTGCGGCAGAAATAGCCATCATTACTATTGTTCTGTAGAATGCATGTAATAGGCTACTACTAAAATTATTAAAACCTTATTTTTAAGGCATAATCATATCATTTTAATTAATTCAATGCTTCCAGTTGTAATATTAAATCCCCTTTATTTTCAAAAAAAAAAAAAAATAATCATAAATTAAAAGATTAATTAAATTAATGTTTAAAATCGCACAACACATAATTTCTGAGGGGAAAACAAATAGAGCTGTTGTAACAATTAACAAAACTTGTTTTTATGCTTTTAAATAATTAGACATTTGGTAATTTGGTAACAATAAAACATTTCATAGACCCCTTCACGGTATACGTCACAGGAAAATTTGAAGTTCGCAGTGCGCATGTCGGGGTCAGAACGTTCATTCCATCCCATTGTGTTAACCAGAGAATTTCTCATCAAGACAAAACTTAGGGCTGTGACGGTGGCAGATTTTTACCACCGCGGTGGTAATGGACCAACTACTACAGGTGGCGCGGTGTTGTGATATATATATATATATAATTCTGAAACGCAAAAATAAATAAATGAGGCTCAATCATCTATTAACAAACATACGTGTTTATTTTAGCACTTACGTCAGTGAACCCTCAGCCTGCAAAACACTAAAATAAATATCAAATAAATAATACAGTTAAATAGGAAAGTAGCCTTAAATGAGAAAGTTAAATACACCCGGTGTGTGACGTCACGTGCACTACCGCCGGTGGCAACCGGCCACCATCACAGCCCTAGACAAAATGCCTACTTGTTGCGTCGTGGACTGTGAAAATCGCACCAGTTCTGGAGTCAAGTTTTTCAGGATTCCTGCAGGATCTCATCCGTTTCAAAAAAATAGACGACATCTGTGACTGCAAGCTATTAAACGGGCAGACTGGGACAATACTACGATCAAAGAGGCTCGTGTTGCTAGCGCTCACTTGCATATCAGGAAACGTTAAAGTCATCCTTTATCATCCCTTTCTGTTTGCTTATAACTCGAAAGCCTGGATTGCATGAAAGTTGTTCTGTACGTTAAGCTATGACAAGTAATAGTGTTTAAATGTCATGGACCTGTGTCATGCTACAACGTAGCCAGCTGCTAGTAGTTAGCCGCAGGCTAGCGCCAACATTGTGCCAACAACGGTAGAGTAAGCCATGATAAGTAAACAAATGTTTTCTGTAAACTGTAGACTGATTTAATAGTTAGGTGAAGTTTGATATCTGGCATAAATTGTGACCTGTGGCATGCTACAGACTTAGCAGATAACAGACTAGCTTTACATTAGCGTTTTCACTATGACAACAGCAGATCGTGTTGTAATCAATGTGTGCAATAATTTTTTGTAGGAGAGGCATCACTTGACTCCAGTAGTCCTGACTTTGTGCCCTCCTTGTTTGTGTACACAAAACAAAGCCAGACACCTAAGACAAAAATGGAAAGGTACAAATAATAATAAAAAAGTATCTTATCTATCTATAAGGCTTGTCTGTTTCTCCTTGACACAATATGCCGGTCTATTAGCCGCGCCATTTTTCTGACCCCAAGCTGCGCGCGCACCCAACCTAGGCTTTCGATGTTTACAAACATTGAAGGGGTCTATTGCTACAAATATACCTGTGCTGCTTATGACTGCTTTTTTTAGGGCCCTAAACATGTCATTTTTGTTAAACTTAATAAATTGATGTTAAATTGTTCAAGTTTGATTATTTTAATTAGCTAAACATGCTTTTTGATTAACACAATTTCATTTAACCATTAAAAAGGAGTCCAGAAAAATTCTGGACCCCCCCCCAAATCCAAAAACCTAGGGGAAGCACTGGTGCTGCTACTGTAATATGGATCTGTAAACGCATCCAGAGTTGTTCAGTTCCTCCCGATCCCAGCATGCACTTCTCTCTGGGATACACACGGGTCTTATCTCCCGCTGCTCTCGCTCACAGCTTCCTGTTTGCAGTCAAGCAGGACAAACACGGAAAACATTTCACAGTCCGTCACATCTGCAGCATGAGCCTGACAGAGATATCGTTTTAGTTTTCCTGCTACAAACAATGAAGCTGCGAGAGAGAGAGAGAGAGAGAGAGAGAGAGAGAGAGAGAGAGAGAGAGAGAGAGAGAGAGAGAGACAGAGGGAGAGAGATAGAGAGATAGAGAGGGAGAGAGGGGGAGCGAAAGACACACAGAGAGAGAGGGAGAGAGACTCTTTATCGAATATTTATCTTATTTAATTTTATTTCTAACATATATTTACTTTGCACTACATGCGTAATAATTTTAATATATTTTTATTATTATTTTCCTTTGTTGATTGATATGTGCACTATTTGTAATAGTTTTTGTCATGCCGATAAAGCAGACTTAAATTGAAAAATTACAATTGAAATTGAGAGAGAGAGAGATAGAGAGACGCACTCTTGCAAGAGTGCACAAGAGTGTGAGTGTGCGAGTGCATGAGAGTGTGCGAGCGCGCGAGAGTGAGTGAGAGTGCGCAAGAGTGTGAGTGTGTGAGAGTGTGTGAGAACGCACGAGGGTGTGAGAGTACGCGAGAGCGAGAGTGCATGAAAGTGAGAGTGCGCGAGTGTGTGAGAGTGCGTGAGAGCGAGAGTGCGTGAGAGTACGCGAGAGTGCGTGAGAGCGAGAGTGCGAGAGAGTGTGTGCGCGAGTACGCGAGTGTGTGAGAGCGAGAGTGCGTGAGAGTGAGAGTGTGCGCGAGTACGCGAGTGTGTGAGAGCGAGAGTGCGTGAGAGTGAGAGTGCGTGAGAGTGAGAGTGCGTGAGAGTGAGAGCGCGCGAGTGTGTGAGAGCGAGAGTGCGTGAGAGTGAGAGCGCACGAGTGTGTGAGAGCGAGAGTGCGAGAGAGTGAGAGTGCGTGAGAGTGAGAGCGCGCGAGTGTGTGAGAGCGAGAGTGCGAGAGAGTGAGAGTGTGCGCGAGTACGCGAGTGTGTGAGAGCGAGAGTGCATGAGAGTGAGAGTGCGTGAGAGTGAGAGTGCGCGAGTGTGTGAGAGTACGCGAATGTGTGAGAGTACGCGAGTGTGTGAGAGTACGCGAGAGTGTGTCTGTGTGTGTCAGGCTTTACTAAACTCACCTGTGTAAAGTGTGTAAATATTAGCTATACTGTAAATATTTCTCAGCTTTGCAGGAGAATTTTAACGCATGTAAAAATCCAAACAAATGACTACAAGTACAGTCCCCTCACATGATTTAGACTCGTCACAGCTCAAACAATCAACAATAATAGTGAATCATTTGTGCTTTAACAAAAATACAAGCTTCGTATTTCTAAAAACCTCCAAAAATATTCCATAAATTGGAAAATTTGTATCTAAATTGCTCATGTTTGATACACAAAATAATTTAATCAAATAACGAATCGACTGACGTTTGAATGCACATTATACAGCAATAACATACTAAATGCAGCTCTCCTGAAGACACTCGTCCTCCTCTAATGATTTCTAATCAATACAGAACAACAACACTGAGACGGTTAATGGAGCTTTAACAAACCCACATCCTCCTGCGGATCGGATCGGAACAAACCCGAAGAACATCACAACAACAGCTCACCGCTGCTAATGCTCTTCTGGATGCTGTGGGTTCATTTCCGCTCATTTCTAAATCTACTTCAGTCCAAACTCAACTTCCCAACACATCCCGAGGAATTGGATTTCTAGTCATTTCAGTGTAGGATCTGGATGAAGCAGCTAGAGCAGAAACTTAACAGATATTAACTATATAATAAAGTATTATTATTATAATAATCATTTTCTTATTATTATGCTGTTACAGTAATGCAAAGTCATATTTTTATTTTACATTAGATTTTATTTTTTATTTTTTTAAACATTAGAATGAGATTTATTTTGCATTAGAGTAATTAGGGAAAAATAATAAATGCAAAATAATAGAATGGTCCTAAAATAAATTTTCAATGATTCAATATTTTTTCCCTTGTATTTTGGTGGAAACACGATCAAGATATGTTCTTCTGAGATTCATGTTTGTCACGATCATGAAATAATCCTGATAGCAGCAGCTTCACTCCAGACGCCTGGGTGAGCAGAAGTAGAGGGCAGAGAGTGTGTGTGTGTGCGTGCGTGCGTGCGTGTGAGTGCGTATGTGAGCGTGTGAGTGTGTGTGCATGCATTTGTGAGTGTGTGTGTGTGCGTTCCCGCATGCATGCGTGCGTGTGTGCGTGTGTAAGCGTGTGAGAGCGTGTGTGTGTGCCTGAGCATGTGTGTGAGTGTGTGCATGCGTGCAAGTGTGAGTGTGTGTGCGTGTGTGTACATATGTGCGTGCGTATGTGTGTCTATCTATCATGACTGGTGGTCAGAAAGAGAGCAAACTTTTGGGAAGTGGGGCTCGTCCCCGTTTCATACATCCAGACCTACTTATTCTACATGCCCCGTATATACACACACACACACACACACACACACACGTTACAGAGAGACAGAAATAACTGTGGTGTGATATATACCACTAATGTCATATACGATGAATCATACTGTGATGTTAGATCTTGATCACACCGTACAGCCTCATGTGTACCGCTGCACTCACTGTACATCAAGCTTTTAGATAGATAATAATAAATATAAAAATACAAATAAAATAAAAATAGCACTTGTCTAAGGGGGACTACATACATTCTCCTTCAATATACTGGATGCGGTTTAGTTTTTGTATTCAAACACAGTGAGGCTTTAGCACTGAAAACACAGTGCACAGACCAGCACTGACTGAATGCAAGCACGACACTCAAATTAATAAAGCTATGGAAAAAGACAAAATTAATCTATTCAATGCTGGGGATGATCTGACCCACCAAATGAACAACAAATATTAGACGGTGTGTGTGAGACGAGCAGCAGCAGGCGACAGACGCGTGTAGAATCACAGGCCTGAACTCTACACCGCTCATCACAGCCCTCTCACAGGACTACACTCACGCTGAGAGGCATTCTGGGTAGAGTGGCGTTTAACACCGAGACGGACACGCTGAGTGATTCAGGATCAAATCATTTTTGTAGGTGTGAAGCGCTGCTCTGACGGAGTGTGAGCGCGTCTGATCGTCTCACACACAGGGTAACGCTCCTTCTCCATACATGGGCACCGGCCCGTGCCAAACACTGCTCCAGCAGAGTGAAGAAAGCCAGACACACACACACACACACACACACACACACACACAGAGACACTCACACACAGAGACACACACACACACACACACACACACACAGAGACACACACACACACACACACAGAGAGAGAGAGAGAGAGAGAGAGAGAGAGACACACACACACACACACAGAGACACACACACACACACACACACACACACACAGAGAGAGAGAGAGAGAGAGACACACACACACACACACACACACACACACACACACACACACACACACACACAGAGAGACACTCTCACACACACACACATGCACACACATATATCACCTCACAGCGTTCAGAGCCCAGGTGCTGCTGGACCATCAGAGTCTGGCTCACATCAGGACGAGCTCAACCGTGAAGCATTCTGGGAACTACACGACTGCGCTGAATTAGATCAGGAGCATAATGTGTTCCTGTGGCTCAGTGGTTAGAGCATTGCGTTAGCAGTGCAAAGGTTGTGGGTTCGATTCCCAGGGAACACACATACTGACAATACAAATGTATAGCCTGAATGCACTGTAAGTCGCTTTGGATAAAAGCGTCTGCTAAATGCATAAATGTAAATGTAAATAACATCACAGCAATACGAAGTCATCATATTTAGATTTTTTTTTCTAAGTTATGAGAATAATGTCAAAAACTTATGACAAAAAAAAATATATAAAAATAATAAAGCTGCAGAAAAATGAGATTGTTTTGAGAGTCAGAAATATGAGAATAAACTCAAATCTAGGCTAAGTTGCAAAAAAAAGATGGTCAATAAATCAGAATTATGAGAAAATCAAAAATGTAAGAATAAAAAAAATCAAATCATTTTTGGGAAAAAGCAGGAATGAGATCAAAAGTCTAAGTCGATATAATAATACATATAATGAGAATAGTCAAAGCAATGTGAGATTAAAGTCATGTTTAACAATAAATAAACAAAATCATGAGAAAACTGTCAAAATCTAGCAACAACAAAAAAAAGTTGCAATGTTTTGATTTAAAAAAGGCAAAATTATGAGAATAATGTCAAATTCAAGACAAAAAGAATAAAGTTGCAGGAAAATTAGATTATTTTGAGTCAAAATTATTAGAATAAAGTCAAAAATGCAAAATAACAGGAATAAAGTATAAAATCAAATTACAAGAAAAAAGTCATATTAAGATAAGAATAAAAAGTCATATTTTTGAGGAAAAGCAGGAACGAGATCAAAAGTCTAAGACTGAGACGAGAATAAAATATTAAAACTCAAAATTACCTGATTATTGTGAGATTAAAGTCATATTTAAAAATAACCCAAACTATGAGAAAGTCAAAAATGGAACAACAAAAGTCAAAATTAAGAGAATAAACTCAAAAATATGAGAATAGTCAAAAATCTTAGATACCGTGAATTGACGCAGCAATATGATTAAAGTCATATTTTGGAGAAAAAAACGTCAAAATGCTAAGAATATACATATTGAGAATAAAAAAAAGTAATAATATTTTGATTAAAGACAAAAACTTAAAAAAAAAAAAAAAGTAAAGATTTTTTTTTTACATTTAATTAAGAATTACTCAAATTAAAATTAAAACAGACTATCAAAATAAAAACTAGATTACAATTTTTTTTAAATGCTATTCATCTGTGAGCTATTCAATAAATGAATCACGGTTTCCACAAAAATATTGAGCAGCACGACTGTTTTCAATATTGATAATAATCAGAAATGCTTCTTGATCATAAATCAGCATATTATTATGATTTCTGAAGATCATGTGACACTGAAGACTGGAGTAATGATGCTGAAAATACAGATAAATTACAGTTTAACACATATTCACATAGAAAACAGATATTTTAAATTCTAATAAGATTTCACTCGTTTTATTGTGTTTGTGATCAATTAAGCCTTGATGAGCAGAAGACTTTTTTTAAATATCTTTTGAAAAATATGCTATTATTACTTCATGCATCCATTTCTCTTAATTTTTTACGATGTTTTATTGCATTATTTTTTATTGCATTTACATACAGTAACTTACAGTAATACAAATTGATGGAAATACATGGAAATAACGCATGAAAACAATCCTAACGATCCTAAAACCTACTCATAACATTATTAAAATAGTTTTATTTTCGTTCCTTTGATGAAGGCGGGTGAGTTTGGACAGGTTTCGTGAGATGTTCTCGCATGCACGCTCACCACAAACAGCAGCTCAGAGGAGAAATGCATGTTTTACAGGTTTCTGCGTATTGAGTTACAGCATTTCTGTTTGATTTCACACGTCAAAAAGCAACATCAGTGTTCAATAAACCGCGGGATAAATCCACTGATAGACATGTTTTTCAGCAGATCAGCTGTTTGATAGCATCGTCATTGTGCTGCAAGTCACACAAAAACATCCCAGCGCTAGTACTAGTCATGCCATGCTTAATTAACTTATAACTGGTGTTTTCACTACAAGTCTCTTAAAGGGATAGTTCACCCCAAAAAATAAAAGTGTGTCAGTTGTTGGTAACCATTGAAGTAAATTGGCTACCTGCAACTGTTTGGTTCCCAACATCCTTAAAATAACTTGTTTTGTGTTTAAAGGAAAAAATAAACTCAAAGGTTTGATCAAATAACAATATTTGAATTTTTGGGTGAACTGTCTCTTTAAGAGAGATGTGATCCTGGTTTGGTATCAGTTTACAATAAGCACATAGCGGTGCTTTGGAAATGTCTTTTATCGTTCTCCACTTCTGTCATTATTGTAAAGTGTTTTTAACAAAGCTCACAGTGGAAGATATGAACCACTTCTTCTGCATCAGACATGATCAGACACTGACTGGGAATCAGATAAAACAACCAGCCGTTCCTGTGAATTTCTTCTTAATTGACCAAAAATGACTAACACACCTCTATTTCACTTCCAGTAAAGGACCAGCACGTCATTAACAAAACAAGCCCCTATACACTAAAAAATCCTGCGTTATTTTTTAACCTAAATGCTGGGTTGAGCCCATTTTTTTTGGTGTGTGGGGGGGGGGGGGTTCAGTGCTTTCAATCGCAGTACATTTCGTCAACTTCTAATGTTTGTTAAACGAGATTAAATAGGCAATGTGTACAGCTTACATAAAAACCAGATAAACAATGAGAAATAAAGGAAGATAGCACGTAAACCAGAGGTTGTGGAGTATTTTAAAAAAGTTTAGAGGATTTAAGTTTATCTGTAAACATTATTTTATGCATAAAGTAAAAAAAAAAGCTAGTATTATAATAGAAACGAATCAAGCCATTAGCGGAGTTAAATCAACCCTTTATGATGAGTTAAATAAATAACCCAATGTACTGGGTATAATTAACCCCACATGTGTTCGGTCCTATGTTTACCCAGCCCTTGGGTTAAAAACAACCCACATTTAACCCAGTGTTTTTTAGTGTGTACGACAACCGGAGCAAAAAAAATTAATAAAAAACATGTCTGCACTTGTTTTTTTTTATCAAATTCAAGACTTTTAAGACATAAAATGAATCAAAAGATCGTACCATACTAATAAAATCTTCAAGTTAAGCGTGTTGAATATGAATAATGTTCTTTTCTTCCTACGACAGCGTGTTCAGAGAATAAATATGAGTTTGCATTGATTTAAATTGTGTATTGTGTAACTAAAATACCAATAACAGCGCGGGAGAAAATGCATGCATGAGGAATTTGTATTAATTAACAAGTTGCTTTGAGATGTCTGTGCTTTACAACTTCAGCTGCTCATTCAATAAAGAAAAGAGTCACACATGAGATGTGCATCTTACAACGAACCACACATCTTAATATAGGGCTATGGCCAAAATATGATCACGGTAGTTTTATCGTATCAGTCAATATCGATAATTATCAAGATAAATGTTTAAACTCAGATCCAATGTGAGAAACCAGACGGTTAATTATTGGTTTTAAACTATTCTTTATGATACGAACATGACAAACACTTCACGTTTATGAATTTTTCCAAAATAAATAAATATCCAAATACAAGAAAATGATTTCTGTATGTTCTAATGAGTAATATTGTTTCATATCAATATGTTTCATATGTTGCCTGATAATATTAATAATATAACATGTTTTTGTCTCTTAGAAATACACGAGTAGCTTGAGTTAGGATGCAGATATAAAACTCATTAATTATCAAATTTGAGTTTATATGGTGAATTTTTTATATTCTGACCGTTAACTATTTGTCTTCCATAGTAGCTTACATTTATATCATTAATCAGTTAAACCCACAAATATAGCAGTTAGTTAGTGGTACAACACGGGGTTAAATCTAGGGTTGGGTATCGTTTGGGTTTTTTTCGATACCGGTGCCAAATCGATACTTTTAAAACGGTACCGTGCCTAAACCGATACTTATAAAAAAAAAAAAAAAAAAAAAATAAAAAAAAAATGAATAATTGGATTGGTCAATAGCAGTAAACACATGGACCCGGTTTCACAGACAGGGCTTAGCATAAAACCAAGATTAGATCATAGTTAAATTAGGACATTTAAGTATTTTTTTTATAAACATGCTCAGAATAAAAAGCATTACTGGTGTGCATCTTGAGACAAAACAAAAGCACTGATGTATTTTAAGATCAGTCCGTGCAAGTTTATTTCAGTTAAAACAGCTCAGAGTTACATTTTAGTCTAGGACTATGTTCAAGCCTTGTCTGTGAAACCAGGGAGGGGGGGGGGTCTTTTTCATTCATACTGGACACTAGAGGGCGCTCTCGCACAGATCCAGTCACAAAAGCAGGGATATGGAGAAGTAAACAGAAGATATAAACGTTTTGAATGATGAAATAAATACAATAAACACTCGACTACGACTATGTATAGTGTATCTGTGTTATTCATGC
This sequence comes from Schizopygopsis malacanthus, assembly GCA_027474115.1. Lineage (NCBI taxonomy): Eukaryota > Metazoa > Chordata > Actinopteri > Cypriniformes > Cyprinidae > Schizopygopsis > Schizopygopsis malacanthus. The sequence goes on from CM049882.1 coordinate 30,844,997, forward strand.
CATCTCTGGTGTTTTCATAATAATTAAGTATATTTATAATCCATTGCTAATCGATGTATTAGTAGCTCATGGGGTAGTAGTAGCGTAGCTCGTTAATGGAAGGTTGTCAGAGCCAGTGTTGCCAACTTAGCGACTTTTCGCTAGATTTAGCGACTTTTCAGACCCCTTTAGCGACTTTTTGTTTTAAAAGCGCCTAGCGACAAATCTAGCGACTTTTGGAAAAACCTTAGCAACTTTCCAAATGTGGCCAGTACTGTCCTGCGAGCGCGAGATCTTGAGTTACACCTCTCCCTGTGTCTGCTCTGATCAGTGACCGCTGGCTCCGGCTGAGAGGAGCAGCACAGCTGACATAGATGTGAATCAGCTGCGCATGTGCACACGGTGTTGCCGCGGACCAATCACTTGCCTGCTTTGACCGTTTTTTCTTCTTTCTTTTTTTTTTTTCTCATGCACTTATATTACTCACTGTCACAGAGCTTTAGTTCATTCCAGTTTCTGAACTCCTCTAAGATCGCTTACTGGGCTACGTCTGAGAGACTGTACGTGACTTACTCATACACAACAATAAACTTAATTAAACTTATTAAACTCATATACACATATAAAAAGCTAAATCCAGAATTGTATCATTGCAGATGATGTAACTGCTGGTTTTACAAGTTCAGTTCCGTTGTCTGACAGAAAATATGTAACGTTAAATGATAACAGTTTTATACTGGACACTCGGCTTGTATATTAAAGTACATTATGTGAGCACGGATTAGAGAAAACAGTTATACACCGTCATTTTAGGCAGAATGCAAAATAGGACGTGATTCCATCACTAATATGCAAATTTGCGCATGACGTCATCTAGCGACATTTAGCGACTTTTCGAGCAGACTTTAGCTACTTTCCATTGAAAATAGTTGGCAACACTGGTCAGAGCAAGTGTAATTACTGCATTCACGCGCTCCTCGGATGCTCTCATTCCCCGAGTTGTGCTTTTAAGTCTGAATGTGTAAACCGCATGCTCGCGTAATAAAGATTTGTTGGACGTGTATTATTAGAGCTTTCTGAATCGAGTTCACGTGTATTTTCTCAGTCGGGAATTATTTTTCACGTGCGGTGCCGGTGATGATGGATTACGTCCGTTTCGGAGAAACAAAGGATGAATATTTCAACCGATCGCTCAGGCATGGCACCGAAATCTGCGTTCTGATTCGGTTCTAGTACATACCGGTTATATAGGTGCCGGTGCCATACTGGTACCGGGTTTCGGTACCCAACCTTAGTTAAATCGGGATTTGAGATGTGTGGGGGGGGGGGGCTCTGTGGTGCACATGAACACTAAAATGCTGATCAAAATAGACGCCGGCAGCGTGCAAAGCTACATCTGTTTTCAGGATTTCACAATCACATTTAAGACCATATAAAATGTATTTAAAAATAGAAATTAATACCATATATGAGCAGGGTAGGGCAATGTTTATGGTTTCATATCAAACTGTAAAAACATGATTATAGCTGAGATTCAGAAAAACTAAAAAATAGATCTAAAATGATAAACCTCATATTTCAGTCTTTAAAGAAGTATAAATTATTATATTAATTCAAAACAGGGGGCCTGATTTAACCCCTGGTACTCCAGTAAATTATGATTTGTAGATTAAAAACTGTATGGTTGCACACAGTGTTTCTCGTCTG
>CM049882.1:30851682-30854182 GCA_027474115.1 Schizopygopsis malacanthus
CATATTTTACTAACTATAGCCAATAAACTTTGATATAATGTGAGAAATGCTGAACGTGTCTCAATACATTTCGGTTTTCTAGTAATATAAACCGATATCAATTAATCAGATTAATCAATACAGCATCAAAACAAACTTAATGGAAACTTTCCATTTGGGATTTTAAATATAGATTTGAACTCATAATAACAATTATGGGATTTTCTTTAAAATATGTCATCCAAACATTGACTCACTATCTGACAGTTAAGTAAACAGAGTAACGTACAGTTTAATTAACCCCTGGCATTGACATATGAATATTATAAACCGCTATTAATAAATCAGCTCCAGAAACCGTTATAACCGTTAAACTTTGAGGAGAAACGAAAAGCTTCGCCATTCGGTTTAATTCATCAACTACTATAATGAATCACCACACTTTACCTCAGATTACTGCAGCAGGGTTCACATTAATGCACTAATGAGGAGAAAAGTCGAGTTATTATTAATAAAGCAGCGTTTTGGCTTGACTTACATCTTCAAACAGAGATCCAACGTTGGCGGTAACCAGCAGGATTCCCGCGCCCTGCGCTGTCAGCTTCATCCCCGCCATCATTAACTAGCTGGCGTGCCGGACTAATGAGCTAATTTGAGCTGGTTCTGATTCTGGAGTCGAGGAATGGTTCGTGGGGTTAACTAAACGCTCGCGGGTTCGAGTCTCGATCAGCTGGGCTCCTGCATACTGCGCGTCTAGTACGGCCAAATCAGTGCTCAATGCGTCGGGCTTCACTTCTCCGCCGTCTCCGCCATGATTTGAAGAGTTCCCCGGTTTAATCCGCGGCGAGCGCCGGTTTACTGAGCGCGTTTCGCTGGCGTTCGGTTCGCATTGCTCGCGTTTGTTGAGGGAGGACACTGCTGGAGAGAGTCCTGCGCTGCGCTGACGTCACGGAGCCAATGGGAAAACGCGGCTCTTAAAGGGGCGATGCGGTACGGGAGTTGCCGCTTTAAGAGCTATATTTGTCCGTTGGTTAAGTGACAGCGAGGGGTTTAAAAGGGCAACATAGCGGTGCCCCTTTAAGAACCGCGACGCCGTGTGTGTGTGTGTGTGTGTGTGTGTGTGTGTGTGTGTGTGTGTGTGTGTGTGTGTGTGTGTGTGTGTGTGTGTGTGTGTGTGTGTGTGTGTGTGTGTGTGTGTGTGTGTGTGTGTGTGTGTGTGTGTGTGTGTGTGTGCGTGTGTGCGTGTGTGTGTGTGTGTGTGCGTTAACAAGCATAAAATATTAAACTGATCAAAATAGACTGTAAATGCATGTTTAATGCTACAAGAGATTTATAATTTTATTTTAAGTAAATGGTGTTCTTCAAACTTTATGTTCAACAGAGAATCCTAAAAATATATATATCCTCAATATTAATAAATTATCTTAATTAATATTCCACAAAAATATTAAGCAGCAACACTGATAATAAGAAATATTAATTGACCACCAAAACCGCATATTAGAATAATTAATTTACTAAGCCTTCAAAATAATAAATAAATGAATGTAACAATAAGAACTTAAATAAAAGATTAAATGTGAGCTAAAAAAAATAGTTTTCATTAAATATAGTTCTGATATTATTTTTGTATGACCTTTCCCCCTTTAGTTGTTATTTCCTTTATTTATTTATTTTTTATTCTGTCTTATTAATTAATTAATTGTATATTTATGTATCTATCATTTATCATAAAAATATATTAATTTATTCATCAAAAAAGAATACAAAAATATTTTCCAAAAGAAAATAGTTCCTTTATGTTGACAATAATAATGTTGAGAATATTACTCTTGTTTTATGTATTTTTGATCAAATCTCTCATGATTGATCAGATCTGTTGATTGGCTCGTTGCATGAATTCTGTGAAATAATCTCGAAGTGAACTTTGAATGCTCTCGTTTAATCTAAAGTGATGATTTCATGTCATCTGTTTAATGGTGCACTAATTATTACATCAGTCCAGGTACATGAACACAGATGACAATCAAATATAATAATTAAACAGGAGTGTCACGTGCAGGAGTCGCATATGTATATACAGTATATATATATATATATATATTATGAGAGTAGGCTGGTAATGAGTGTGTTGGAGACTAAAGCTGCCATGTGGCTCAATGGCATTCGGTTAAATATAGCAGTTAAATATCACACCCCCACAACATACTAGAAGTGTCCACAGCTGGGACTGACAGTGTGTGTGTGCGTACGTGCGTGCGTGCGCGTGTGTGCGTGCGTGTGTGTCTGTACGTGCGTGTGCGCGTGCGCGTGAATGTGTGTGTGTGCGTGTGTGTGTGCGTGTGTGTGTGTGTGTGTGTGTGCGTGTGTGTGTGTGTGTGTGTGTGTGTGCTGCGTGTGTGTGTGTGTGCGTGCGTGTGTGTGCGTGCATGTGTGTGAGTGTGCGTGTGTGTGTGTGTGTGCGTGTCTGTGTGCGCGCGTGTGAGTGTGCGTGTGTGTGCGTGCTATTGTACTAGCTACA
>CM049882.1:30861682-30864182 GCA_027474115.1 Schizopygopsis malacanthus
TATGCTCTCACCACACACCAGCTACAGGCGGAGAGGAGAGAGAGTCATAGAGACAATCAAGTGTATGCGCTCACCACACACCAGCTACAGGTGGAGAGGAGAGAGAGAGTCATAGAGCCAATCAAGTGTATGCTCTCACCACACACCAGCTACAGGTGGAGAGGAGAGAGAGACATAGAGACAATCAAGTGTATGCTCTCACCACACACCAGCTACAGGTGGAGAGGAGAGAGAGAGATAGAGACAATCAAGTGTATGCTCTCACCACACACCAGCTACAGGTGGAGAGGAGAGAGAGATATAGAGCCAATCAAGTGTATGCTCTCACCACACACCAGCTACAGGTGGAGAGGAGAGAGAGATATAGAGCCAATCAAGTGTATGCTCTCGCCACACACCAGCTACAGGCGGAGAGGAGAGAGAGATATAGAGCCAATCAAGTGTACGCTCTCGCCACACACCAGCTACAGGCGGAGAGGAGAGAGAGATATAGAGCCAATCAAGTGTACGCTCTCGCCACACACCAGCTACAGGCGGAGAGGAGAGAGAGATATAGAGCCAATCAAGTGTATGCTCTCACCACACACCAGCTACAGGCGGAGAGGAGAGAGAGATATAGAGACAATCAAGTGTATGCTCTCACCACACACCAGCTACAGGTGGAGAGGAGAGAGAGATATAGAGCCAATCAAGTGTATGCTCTCGCCACACACCAGCTACAGGCGGAGAGGAGAGAGAGATATAGAGACAATCAAGTGTACGCTCTCGCCACACACCAGCTACAGGCGGAGAGGAGAGAGAGATATAGAGCCAATCAAGTGTATGCTCTCACCACACACCAGCTACAGGTGGAGAGGAGAGAGAGACATAGAGACAATCAAGTGTACGCTCTCGCCACACACCAGCTACAGGTGGAGAGGAGAGAGAGATATAGAGCCAATCAAGTGTATGCTCTCACCACACACCAGCTACAGGCGGAGAGGAGAGAGAGATATAGAGCCAATCAAGTGTACGCGCTCACCACACACCAGCTACAGGTGGAGAGGAGAGAGAGTCATAGAGACAATCAAGTGAATGGGAATTATTAGGAGGCCATGGTTGACAAGGGCCAGTGGTGGGATTTTGGTCAGGTTACACCCCAACTCTTTACGAGAAGTGCCATGGGATTTGTAATGCCCACAGAGAGTCAGGATCTCGGTTTAACATCTCATCTGAAAGACAGTACAGTGTCCCCGTCACTACACTGGGGCGTTAGGACCCACACAGAGCACAGGGTGAACACCCCCTGCTGGTTTCAATAACACCTCTTTTTCCCAGGAGGTCTCCCATCCAGGTACTGACCAGCTCAACCCTGCTTAGCTTCAGTGGGCGACCAGTCTTGGGCTGCAGGGTGATATGGCTGTGGCATTGTTATTAAAGAAATGAGAACAAAGATACACATTACAAATACATATAATATACAAATAACATAAACAGTGTTTTATTTTTATACCTTCATTTACTCCAAAGTTATTTTAAACCTGAGTTTCCTTCTTCTGCTAAACATAAACGCTATTTAGAAGAAGGTGGAAAACCAAACAGTTGCTGGTCCACAATGTTCCCTATACTATCAAAGTCAATGTGGACAGCAACTGTGTGGTTTTCCACCTTCTTCAAATATCTTCTTACTGATGTGAATGTTTGTGGTGCTGTACAGTATATTGATACGGCGGAGACAGAACTGCAGCTGATGGAATGAGTGCTGTAGCACGATACAACGATATTTCTTCAAAAACGCATAGTGGAGACATCTTTATCAGGGACACTGCAGGCCAAATCTGCCCTAAGCAGGATTGTATTGTTGTGCCCCCTCCCTCAAATATTATGGAAGTAAAAAATAAAACACCATAGGGGTCAAAATAGAACTTTGATAAAACATAAAAGTAAATAAGTTATTTGGTTCAGTTCGGGGCTTCAGAGAGCGTTTCGCGATTCATTTGGTTCAGTTCGGGGCTTCAGAGCACGTTTCGCGAGTCATTTGGTTCAGTTCGGGACTTCAGAGCACGTTTCGCGAGTCATTTGGTTCAGTTCGGGACTTCAGAGCGCGTTTCGCGAGTCATTTGGTTCAGTTCGGGACTTCAGAGCACGTTTCGCGAGTCATTTGGTTCAGTTCGGGACTTCAGAGCGCGTTTCGCGAGTCATTTGGTTCAGTTCGGGACTTCAGAGCTCGTTTCGTGAGTCATTTGGTTCAGTTCGGGACTTCAGAGCGCGTTTCGCGAGTCATTTGGTTCAGTTCGGGACTTCAGAGCGCGTTTCGCGAGTCAGTTCGGGACTTCAGAGCACGTTTCGCGAGTCATTTGGTTCAGTTCGGGACTTCAGAGCACGTTTCGCGAGTCATTTGGTTCAGTTCGGGACTTCAGAGCGCGTTTCGCGAATCATTTGGTTCAGTTCGGGACTTCAGAGCGCGTTTCGCGAGTCATTTGGTTCAGTTCGGGACTTCAGAGCTCGTTTCGCGAGTCAT
>CM049882.1:30881682-30891682 GCA_027474115.1 Schizopygopsis malacanthus
AAAGCACTAATTATGCATAAAAGATGCATGCATTAACACAGATGATGGATAAAAGATGCATGCATAAAAGCACAAATTATGGATAAAAGATGCATGCATAAAAGCACTAATTATGCTTAAATGATGCATGCATAAACACAAATGATGGATAAAAGATGCATGCATAAAAGCACAAATTATGGATAAAAGATGCATGCATAAAAGCACTAATTATGCATAAAAGATGCATGCATAAAAGCACTAATTATGCATAAAAGATGCATGCATAAAAGCACTAATTATGCATAAAAGATGCATGCATAAACACAAATTATGGCTTAAAGATGCATGCATAAAAGCACTAATTATGCATAAAAACTGAAATGATGGATAAAGATGCATGCACAAATTATGCATAAAAATGCACAAATGATACGGCTGTCAACACGCTTTCACATTTAACACAAAAGCACAAGCTTTGTTTAGGCAACAGCTATGAAAAGCATCGTGTTTGATAGCAAACGGCAGATGAGTGTAATAAATGAGAGGTCAACGAGTGCCTCATTTACTTCAGCGTTTGGAAACTAAACCACACGTGCAACAGAGCATTGCTTTTATATTTTATTCTATTTACAGCACATTAAAAAACTCCACTGTGTCGAGCCGTGGCAGATATAAAGCGCTCGATGCCCGCAGGTCAGTCCGGCCGTCTGGAGGTCCCGTGTCACAGATATTCAATCTGCACTCATTCAGCACACACATGATCATGAACAAGCTGCTTTTTATGCTTTAATAAAAGAGACGGTGCATAGGAGCGTACAGTTCTCTCCATATCTCCAGTGGAACATTTCATAAAGGAGGAAAGCAAAATAAACTGGGCTAAACGGGAGAATACAGTGTGCACAACTTCCTGAAAGCATCCTTTAATCGAAATTGCATCAAAAAAACTATAAATCACTTCAAAAGCGATGGTTTGGCTCCTCCGAGAGTCTGCAAACTTGGGTTAGTGTTCACAGCAGGCCACCAAGGTACGGATAAAGTGCTTCTCTTAACGTGACACATTAAATAATTAAAGCAAAACATCACATAATCAAGAGTGAAAAAGAGGATGGAGAGACATACCAGAGATATATTTCTTGGAGAGGACAGAGAAAGTGAAGCAACGGACAAACTGACATACTGCATGGTGTAAGACCTACATGATGCAAAAAGGAATTTCACATTTTCATAATCTGAAGAAACAGACACAGTAAGACTTGTCGTTTTGTATTATAATACGGATATTCGTCATTCCGTTCGGATCCTAAACAGACGTAAGAGTCATAAGAAACAGCAGCAGTGTGATCTTACAGGAGGCCAGTCACCAGTCGAGTGTTTTTGTGAATAAATACATTCGGATTTAGTGTCAAGCTACTTGTTCTAATATAATATACGTCCTAAAAAAACAAACAAATGAAATATGGAGAGACAAATGGGGGATTGTTCGCTCCGAGGTTCCCACGTTCTCCTCGTGGTCCCTCGAACAGTCCACGCATCGCGTTTTCTTCCAACAGCCGCGTGTGGGGGGGAATTAAAGCACCTTCCCTCGTGATATCCGTGGCAAAAGAAGGCTCTCCGTCCGAGGAGATCACCACATACTGGGAGCACCTGCAAAACCCTGAATGACAGCCAGTCCACTACCGTCCTCATCCTCTGTGGAGAGAAAACAAACATACATCAAGCATTCCGTATTTATAAAAATGCTATTAATTGCATTATTTAAACCCAGTGTTTGCATGCACTGTGCACTGATATGCTTTTTTGAGAATGACGTCAACATGCTAAAAACAAATCTTTGGGAGTTTGTTGTGAGTCAAGGATTTTACGTAAAGAGAATACAAAAATGTATAAAAAAATGCAAACATAAAATATGCATGGATTATTATGCAAGCATATAAAAATACACAAATAATTGATAAAATATGCGTAATAGTGCATGCATATAAAAATGTACAAATGAAGCATCGAAATGCATGCATAAAAATTCACAAATGTTACACAAAAATGCATGCATAAAAATGCACAAATGAAGCATCAAAATGCACAAATGTTACAAAAAATGCATGCATAAAAATTCACAAATGAAGCATCAAAATGCATGCATAAGAATGCACAAATGCTACAAAAAAATTCATGCATAAAAATGCACAAATAAGGCATAAAAATGCACAAATGTTACAAAAAATTAATGCATAAAAATGCACAAATAAGGCATAAAAATGCACAAATGATGCATAACAATCCACGTAAGTTTGAATCTGCAGACATGTAGTCATGCAAAGCAGTGGCAGATGTGACTAAATATGGGTGAAGGGAAATTCGTGAGTCCAAACACTGGCGCTGGGAGCGGTTTGTGAACTTGAGACAATATTGAACCAAGACTGCATCTGATCCTCAATAAACACGAGGTGACCTAGCAATCTCCAAAGAAACTAAGGCCATGGGAACCAACCGGGAATTTAAAGACATTTCTATGCAAAACAGAAATAAAGCCTACTGCTTTCAATAACGCTTAGAGATCATGAAATGTGCACCTAAAAACACAAGTGATGTTATGCACCCACATTCATTCCAAATCTGTATGATATTCTACTGTGGAACACAAAAAGAGATGTTTAGCAGGATGTTCACGCTGCTCATTACATACATCTACAGCACACCGGGAAAGCCCTGATCAAAGCACTACTAAAACAACCTAAAAGTACTTGAGCAGCATCAACACACTTGCAAGACATTCATTTTTATGTTCCACAGAAGAAAAACGTTGTTTGGATTTGGTAAGGCATGCAGGTGAATAAATGAAACAATGGGTTAATTAGTCTTTTAAAAGAATGCAAAGAACAGTAAAGCTTGAAGTACACTTTCTTCTTTACACGTACGCAAGGGTATAAGTAAGGTGCACCTTACGCAAGTTTCAATATTAACATAGTACATGCATTGCCTGATTTTTTTCTAACCGTGATCAGAATGCACATGCGTATGCCTTGAATATATTTGGAGACGAACACACAAACAGATATTAGGCCTGCATGATTAATAAAACTAAAACTGAAAGCACATTATGGCTCAATGCAATACCAGGTTTTATAGTTTCAGAGTGAGTTTATTTAAGTCAAAATAAAAGTTTGGTGGTTTAATTTACATTTATTAATTTAAAAACATTACACCACCAAGCTTTTATTTATTTTAGATAGTTAAAGAGACTTTAAAATAAATAAAAATACTATAAATATAATATTTTACCTAAATAGTTAATTTATTTACAATAATAAAATTGTAATAATACTACTAATATTTTACTTCTTAATAACAATAACAAAAACAACTATTATATAGTCATATTTACATATACTCAGAATTTTGGACCAAAATGTGCAGCCCAATAAATAAAGCTGATTTTTTTTTTTTTTTTTTAATAGCAATTGCAAATTTTGGTCCACAAGGTGGCGACACTTGCCCAAGGCCATTGTTTTACATCTGAAAACGAAACAATATGCAAAACAACAAAAACAATACGCAACAACAGCAGATGCCCACTGTGGCGAACGCTTGCGTGAAGGGGTTCAGAGATCCATGCAACTCTAATTTAAATAAGCGCAAAGATAATTTTATCACTCATAACTTCTGAAGTGAAATAGCGCAGATACTGGGCAAAGATTAAAGTTTTTAGAGCGCATGGGTCGAGTGTGTTCAATGCTTTGAAAGCGATCTGCTGTACGTCAAAACTAAACTATGCATTGCTTGTCATTTCACACAAAGAGACTCACCTAAGTTTCGCAGTGAGACAGTAGAGATGTGATTTCGGCACCCATGTGTCCCACCGCCTTGGCAGCCTCCATGATGGCACGGCGGTACATCCCTTTCTTTTTGCGGTTGAAGCGTGACCTGAAGAATTCGCGGAACGGCGAGAGTTTGGCAACTGAGAGTTGGGAGGTGGTGGGAGAACCGAACCATGAGACTTTAGCTTCGGGCCACGGAGCATCGACCTCGCCGTCTTCTCTACGAATACCGCTCATATCGAGTACCCGCGCCGGCCACCAAGGGAATCCGTGGATTTTCCCCCAAACAACATCGCCCACTGTTACCGCATGACCTTCCTCGGTCACGCATTTAGTCATGCTGCGAGTGTGCAGTCGTACGGTTAGAGGCGGAACAGTCTTACTTCCCCTTTGAGAGGAAGACGAGACCGAGATATCGTCGCCTGGAGCGAGATCGCAGATTTCCGGCGACGTCCCGTCGGAGCTGGACGACTTGGACTCGTCTAGACTGTCGCTGCTGCACACGGAAAGGCTCGAGGAGTCTGCTTTCCTCTTCCGGAAGTTGATGAGTAAAGTCAAGTCTCCGTGCCGTTCCACTTCCTCGCCTGTCCAAAGCTCCAGCGAATTCTTCTCCGCACCATCTTCAGACTGAGAGTTGGGAACTCTAGGACTTTTCCTCTGAACGTCTGCCTCGTACACGGACACCTGCTCCGCTCCGTCGACCCGGGATCTCAAGCGTATCTTGGGCGAAGGGGCGTCCGGATTACTCAACTTTGGGAGCTTGAGTTTGGGAATGGAAATAGTAAGACCCGTTCGGATGGCGTCTACGGGAGATCGTATGACTTTTTGGGATTCCTTGGAAGCGTCTTGCTCGCCGTGGCCGTTCTGCAGAAGCTGCTTTGGGCAGAAGGGTTTGACAGAGCCGTGAACTCTCGAGGGGATCTTAATCACTTCGCCTTTACCTTGTGGAGTGCTATAAGAGATCTTAATCACGGGACTATGGGGAACAACGACAACGTCTCTTTTGGGAAACTTCTCATCGTCTTTCTTATCCTTCCGTAAGCGTTTGCCGTCACAGACCGTCGATTCCTCTCGTCTCTTTGACTCTTTGTTGTTGTTTTCTACGTCGTCTTTCCTCTTGGCTGGAGTCGCTTTAGCGTCCTCGTCAACTTGAAGCACGTTCTCCTTCCTGGACGTCTTGGGCTCCGTTGGTCCATCTTTGCCCTCCTCGTCGCTGTTTAGTGTGTTTTTGCATTTCTCGCACAGCACCTGCCGAGGTCTAAGCCGGATTGTGCTCATGGTCATCCTTCCAGATTCTCGGCTTCGTCTTTTCTTTCTCTTGATCAGACGAGGCGGCGGTTGCGGTACCCATTGGTTGTATGTATGCCTGACCCACATGGGCTGCGGAAACGGGGCGCCTTCGAAGTACGGCGGATATATCGGCTGTCCCGGTTGCACCGGGATGGGAACGGGAGTGGGCGGAGGTGCCATCTCAGGCTCCGTGTTCTCATCTGTTGGTCGCTGTGTCGGCTGAATAACAGGTTTAGAGGAAGCCTCTTCGCTCGAGACTTCACAGTCCGGTCTCAATATGAGGCTCTCTTCAGATTTTCCAACAACGTCTGGAAGGCAAAACAGCCCAGTCCTACAGAAAAGAGTCAAGAGGGAACATAAGAGCCAATCATTTCACTCAACTCGTTTGTTAAGTGGTGTGATGCCAATTTCTTAAAAGTAAATACTAAGAAAATGGAGGAAATCATCTTTGATGTGTTGGTGATCATATGCCTGTATTTGTTCACAATCAAGAATCACACAAGTGCAATCATATATATATATATATATATATATATATATACAGTAAATCTCTTACACATGTTAATTGGGTTTGTGAAAGACTTCACCAGAAATTGTATTACTTCTGAAAACTGTGGTTTAAAGCCCTAAACACAGTGCACGGTTTTTGGCTGTCCCAGACGAAAGATAAGCATCGTGAAAAAGGATATTTCTGTGATGGTGGCTCCTAATCGGTGCTCTTATGTCGTACAGTGAGAGAGGTTCAAAGACGGCCTACGATACAGCATGATCATCGCACAGTGTGTTTGCTGTTACGATCCACGGTTATGGACCAACCAATAAAAATGCGACATGTAATTAACGCGACATGGCGCTAAAACATGTATTAGCGTGCATCGCATCGTACGAGTCAATAGCGGTCATCATCGTACACGTTGTAGCCAAGTTTAGTAGATCCACATCACACAGTGTGACATGCAATGATCTTATAGTCATGCAATGTGTTTGGGACAGGAAAATTATGTGTTCACTACTGTGTGTGTGTGTGTGTGTGTCCACTGCTCCAGGTGCGTGTGTGTGTGTGTGTGTGTCCACTGCTCTAGGTGTGTGTGTGTGTGTGTCCACTGCTCCAGGTGTGTGTGTGTGTGTGTCCACTGCTCCAGGTGTGTGTGTGTGTGTGTGTGTGTGTGTGTGTGTCCACTGCTCCGGGTGTGTGTGTGTGTGTGTGTCCACTGCTCCGGGTGTGTGTGTGTGTGTGTGTGTGTGTGTCCAATGCTCCAGGTGTGTGTGTGTGTGTCCAATGCTCCAGGTGCGTGTGTGTGTGTGTGTCCACTGCTCCGGGTGTGTGCGTGTGTGTGTGTGTGTGTGTCCAATGCTCCAGGTGTGTGTGTGTGTGTCCAATGCTCCAGGTGCGTGTGTGTGTGTGTGTGTGTCCACTGCTCCAGGTGTGTGTGTGTGTGTCCACTGCTCCGGGTGTGTGTGTGTGTGTGTGTCCACTGCTCCAGGTGTGTGTGTGTGTGTGTCCACTGCTCCAGGTGTGTGTGTGTGTGTGTCCACTGCTCCAGGTGTGTGTGTGTGTGTGTGTGTCCACTGCTCCAGGTGTGTGTGTGTGTGTGTGTGTCCACTGCTCCAGGTGTGTGTGTGTGTGTGTGTGTCCACTGCTCCAGGTGTGTGTGTGTGTGTCCAATGCTCCAGGTGCGTGTGTGTGTGTGTGTGTGACAAATAAAAAAAAAATTACAATATTTTTTTACAAAACCAATATCCGATTTTGGTAAAATGCTCAAATATCGGGAAAATATCGGTAAACCGATATATCGGTCGGTCTCTATTTTTAACACATCACCGTGCTGCAAAACCCCCGAACGCTGGAGAACGGTCGTAAATACAGGATTAATCCGTTCTAATGCAAGCTGACTCTTGAGCAGAAAAACAGGTTCGTGAACCAGTTATATCATGCAACATAACCACACCTATGTTTTTATAGCCTCTAAAAAACACCACAGATATCACTTCATCTCTCAAAACACTTACTCGAAGAACTTCACAAAAACACGTCAAGGTCACATTTGCAAAATACAACTTTACAGAAGCCGGTTTATAATAACCATTATTATTATTATGTGCATTGTGACATTGTTTTGATAACAATTATCTCCCCAACACCTCACTGCTGTAATTACTGCACGAGTTTTAATTACTCTCAGCGGTGATACTGCACTTTGTATATATATTTTATTCATAATTTTCATAAAATAAAATAAAAATCATAATTTTTAATAAACGTTTTATTTCATAATTCAGATTTTTCTCTTGCAATTATGAGATATAAACTCATAATTGTGAGACATAAATGGGTCAAAGATGAGACGTTTTGATGTCCACATGAAATTAAAATGACAAAAGTGATTTATATATATATATACATTAAAAGCATATTAAATGCACGTTAGGTGTTAACTTGCCATAAACTTCTGTGAAAATAATAAGTCAAATAATGTTCTGTTGTCATTCAGTGTAACAGATGTATTAATGTAAAAATTGTAATAGCATATGTGTACTTATAAAATTATATATTTTTAATAACTATTAATAAATGGGCAAAACCTAGCAAATATGATAATTCATTAGTATTTTAGGGCTGAACGGTGATCCATTCATAGTTTTAATGTCCTCTAATGATATAAATACACCTGACGAGGTGTTTATTATATGAATTATTGTTATGCTGAATGACATTTTAATCATGTATGTATGAGTCATTAGTTTTCCTCAGAAATACATTAAATAAAACAGGACATATTAATACACAGAGAAGAGAGAGAAAACTATTTAAAGCTGTATTAAACTTTATTGTTTTGATGCTTTCTGTCTCAGAATTAAGAGACAAACTATCAATACTGAATATTCTGCTAAATATGAACTCAGAATTATGAGTTTGCGTTTCACAATTCTTTTCACCACAGAACAAAAAATACAAAAAAGGTAAGTACGACTGTCTAAATTCGGACTGAGTTGTGCATTTATGTGTTTTGATATTTTACATGCAATCCTGAGTTTTTCCTGACTGGCGCCTCGAGGTGAGCAGGAGGCAACCTGAGCCAAACGCGGTTCGAAACGACAGACGAAGAGCCCGACGTGACCCCCCCACTGAACAAAACAATCCCAGAAACCACCGGGGACACAGGAGAGGCCCAAGAGAGCCGCTTGTTTTCACACCCAGGCCTCAAATCTGATTATGATTATCAATTAAAGCGTAGACGGAAGTCCTGCGGGTACAAGAGGCGGAAGCCCTCGGGCTATAAACCCCAGAAAAATACCCCCCCCACCCCTGAAGCGGCGGGTCCTCGAGGCCTACAGTCAGAAAACATGCGATTTAAACACTAAGCCACTGACTTCTGCACACTGTGTTCAGAAAGTAAGAATGATTGTATGTTAATGTGTTTATTTCAGTGCAGTGAAAACCATTGGTGTAGAAACGTCAAGGAACTCACCGACTTCAATAAATACATATTTATTTACAGCATTTAAAAATCATTGTTTACAGCTTATTTTACAATATACACTAACCACATTTTGCCATAAGTTACATATATTAAGTTTCTGCAATATATAAATATAATGTAGTAACGTAATTTCCCGTAAAGCTGCTTTGCAACGATTGCATCGTAAATAATCTTGAATTTAATTTTCCATTTGTTTGTTAATTCTGAAAAACTGAATTAGCACATTTATGATTTATTTCATGCAATTGCAAGTTTATATTTCATAACTCAGACTTGTTTTCATAACTCAGAACACAATTAGCTTTTAAATCGCATTTTTATAGAAGTCAAAAGACTGAGATTGTATTTTATAGCAAACAAAATCCAATAACCTTTATTTACAAATTAGCTAAATATTTTTTTTTGCATGCAGCTTATTTTGCATTTAAGTTAATTTTAAAAAAATTAAGATTACAATTTATATTTCACAATTTTGCAAGGAAAAAAATTCTAAATTGTAAAAAAAAAAATATATATATATCATTACCTTTTTTATTTTTTATATCAAAAAAATATGATAAATCCTTAATATACGTATTCACAGATTATTTTAATACGCTCAAAAAATTAACGTGTAGAAATTTTCTGTTACAAAAAATGACATTTTTAAGGAGAAAAACATTAATAGTATTTTCTAGTAAAACATACTCCAATAATCTATACTTTTACAACTTCATAAAAGCATTTTTTTTATAGTGCATGCATCACATTTTCCTTTTTAAGTTATGTTTGATGCAAAAACGTACTTTTTGGAGGTTCAATTAAATATTATGTTAAAAAGATGATACTTCTGGTCACACTGTAAATGAAAGGCTGAGCGCACTGCATTCTGGGACACCTATAATCACTAGATCTCTATTTATGAAATATGATATTCTGAACGTTGCACAATATTTCCGGCGACGACTCACTTGGACATGAGCAGGACGGGATAAATCATAACCGGAGATTGATCAAACATTGCATAATAATAATAATGACACATTTATGATCGTTACTTAGCAAAAATATATTAATACTTCAGGTTATTAATAACTAAACCAAGCAAATGTAGATGGTTTATATCATAAGCTGTCAAAATATTTAACAATTAAACCAAATATTTGGAATACTGCGTGAACTTACTAATATAGACAACATAATTTCATTTTTATCTATGATATTCTGAAACCTCACAGTTGCTCATATTCAAGCAAATATTGATGTTCATATGTTGTGTATAATGGAATATAACTCTGTGAAGTGTTTGAGTGATATTATTAACATTAAAATAACATTAGTTTTTATGTTAAAGTATGGCCGCACAATTAATCGAGTTTATAATCACAATTACATAATCGTTCAAAGTCCACTTATGATATTATGCATGTGTTTTCCCATCGTTTTAATTTC
>CM049882.1:30899182-30914182 GCA_027474115.1 Schizopygopsis malacanthus
GACCTGAGGGAAGACAGAAGGTGTGTTCGACTTGAAGCGGCGCCGTGCAGAAGGGTCAGTGTGTGACGTCACAGCACCGCGAGAGTGATTTGATTCATTCTGCACGGCACCGCTTCAAGTCGAACACACTGCAGGTCTTAAAGCTCAGACCGGATTATTTTGCGCTGTTGTTCACATTGTCATTTAGATGCGACCCGCCATCAGTCTCATGTGTGAACCGTACACGGCCTTGAAGTGACCCGACGCATGCGCAGAAGAAGACGTGACGTCAGACCCAGCGCACTGTGTTGGATGCTTTTTTAAGTTAATCTGCAATCGGAGCCTAAATAACGAAGTGATATTATTGTCTGTCTGCCATTGTGATTTTAATCTTCCCGCCTCCTCCGGCGCAGAATTGTGACATCTGTCGCATTTCAATGATGTAAAAAATTGCATGAAATGCAGCATTGCCGTTCAGACTGAAGTCGCATCGGAAAACTGGGATATGTATCCGATTTAAGACCACATGTGAAAGTGGCCCGGGCCTGATTCGAACAAATCGGATTTAGGCCACTTTAGCCTGCAGTGTGAACTAAGCTTTTGCACGAACTCAACATCGCGTGTGTGTGTGTGTGTGTGTGTGTGTGTGTGTGTGTGTGTGTGTGTGTGTGTGAGAGTGTGTGTGTGCGTGCGTGCGTGAGTGTGTGTGTGTGAGAGAGTGTGTGTGTGTGTGTGCGTGCGTGTGTGCGCGCGTGTGAGTGTGTGTGTGTGTGTCTGTCTCTCTCTCTGTGTGTGTGTGTGTGTGTGTGTGTGTGTGTGTGTGTGTGTGTGTGTGTGTGTGTGAGAGTGTGTGTGTGCGTGCGTGCGTGCGTGCGTGCGTGCGTGAGTGTGTGTGTGTGAGAGAGTGCGTGTGTGTGTGCGTGCGTGTGTGTGTGCGCGCGTGTGAGTGTGTGTGTGTCTGTCTCTCTCTGTGTGTGTGTGTGTGTGTGTGAGTGCGTCTGTGTGTGCGTGTGTGTGTGTGTGTGTGTGTACAAACCCAGCTCTGGAGGAAGCGCTGAGATCGGGTTGCCCTCCAACAGCAGCGTCTTCAAGCACCTTGAACAAAGAGCTTCAATGATTTACAGGATTGTGATCACGGCACACTCTTAAAAATAAAGGTTCTTAAAAGGTTCTTCACAGCGATGCCACAGAAGACGCATTCAGTCAAATGTTCTTTAAAGAACATCTCTTTCATACCTTTTATAATCCGAAAAAGCTTTTGTGAAAACGAAAGGTTCTTGAGATGTTATACAAAAAGGTTCGGCATCGTGAAGCACCTTTATTTTTAAGAGTGCAGTCATTCTGTGCTGTGATAAACGTGTCCCTGGAGCACAGACACAGTCATAAGCAGTAGCCAACAATACACTGTATGGGTCAAAATTATGACAAAAATCATTAGGATATTAAGATCATATTTTGTACCGTAAGTATATCAAAACTTAATTTTTGATTAGTAATATGCATTGCTCAGATGCATTTGAAGATGATTTTCTCAATATTTGGATTTTTTTGCAGCCTCAGATTCCAGATAAATATTGTCCAAACCATACATCAATGGAAATATGATTTCATCAGCTTTCGGATGATGCATAAATCTCAATTTAGAAAAAATTGACCCTTATGACTGGTTTTGTGCTCCAGGGTCACATTTGTGACTCTAAACTATAAAATTCATCATTAAACTAAATAAAAAACATGTTAGTTATTGGTATTTTTGGTGTTGTTTTCCAGCACAAACATCTAAACATCCTCAAATCAAGATTTGGATATTAAGTCTTGTTTTCTAAATAATTTATCAAAGTTATATATTTATTTCTATAGAGCTATATATACGATACAGATAGTTGCAAAGCATTGCCACAGTGATAAAGAGAAAAATAACAGTGTTAATGTAGTGAAATTCAACAATTATGAAACAAATTCAGTCTCTACAGAAGACAATAGAGTTATTATTCAGATCAAGTTTTGTTCTTGTCTGATAATGTTTGATAATATTACTAAATATGAACTGTCTAATAATGCTACCGTGATCATTGAACTGCAAAAAATGATGTTGGTAGTATTTCTGTCTTGCTTTCCAGCACAAACACCTAAACATCATTAAATCATGATGCATTTGCTTGAAATAAAAATATATATATAATTAAGTCTTGTTTTCTAAACAAATTATCAATATGAAGTGTTTATGCTTAAAACAAGAAAAAAAACATCAGAAAAATAAAGACAAAAACAAGATTATTTTGACCCAATGGCAGATATTTGTTCTTGATTTAAGAATAAACTCATTTCAATGCGCTGCAGTGAATGGGTGCCGTCAGAATGAGATTCAAAGGATTCTCTGCAGTGAATGGGTGCCGTCAGAATGAGAGCCAATGGATGCGCTGCAGTGAATGGGTGCCGTCAGAATGAGAGTCAATAGATGCACTGCAGTGAATGGGTGCCGTCAGAATAAGATTCAAAGGATTCTCTGCAGTGAATGGGTGCCGTCAGAATGAGAGTCCATAGATGCTCCGCAGTGAATGGGTGCCGTCAGAATGAGAGTCATTGGATGCGCTTCAGTGAATGTGTGCGTCAGAATGAGAGTCAATGGATGCGCTGCAGTGAATGGGTGCCGTCAGAATGAGAGTCAATGGATGCTCTGCAGTGAATGGGTGCCGTCAGAATGAGAGTCAATAGATGCTCTGCAGTGAATGGGTGCCGTCAGAATGAGAGTCAATGGATGCTCTGCAGTGAATGGGTGCCGTCAGAATGAGAGTCAATGGATGCTCTGCAGTGAATGGGTGCCGTCAGAAACAGAGTCAATGGATACTCTGCAGTGAATGGGTGCCGTCAGAATGAGAGTCAATGGATGCGCTGCAGTGAATGGGTGCCGTCAGAATGAGAGTCAATGGATGCTCTGCAGTGAATGGGTGCCGTCAGAAACAGAGTCAATGGATACTCTGCAGTGAATGGGTGCCGTCAGAATGAGAGTCAATGATGCTCTGCAGTGAATGGGTGCCGTCAGAATGAGAGTCAATGGATGCTCTGCAGTGAATGGGTGCCATTCTGACAGCACTCTGCTGAGCCCCTGATGTTGAGACACATTTCTCCAAACCTGATGAAGAAAGAGTGCATTTTTATGAATGGTTGCATGGCTTGTTCTCTCACCGGTGCTGTCCGATGGCGGCTGGTAAACCAGCGAGTCGATTGTTCCTCACATCCAACCAGACCAGAGACGACAAACTGCTGAAGAAGCGCTCAGGAAGACTGCTGATCTCATTCCCCTCCAGATACAAACTCTAGAGCACGAGAGTCTGAATCATACGCACTCAACTGAATACAAGAATGCACTGTGCTATTAATCTACCTGTAGATGTGTCATGTTGAACACAGATGCTGGGATGTTCCTCAGGGCTGTTCTGCTCAGGTGCAGCATGTCTGCTGATGGTGATGGTTCATCATCATCATCATCTTCTTCACAGTGGAGGCTCAGATGGAGCTCACTCATGTTTGATTACTGTAACAGCAGCAGAGCAGCGCAGACGCATGAATTATAACTGTAATAATCACACGTGATTGATCACAGATGCTGGTGGAGGTTATGACTCCAGCACGCGGCCGGATGGGATGTTGACAGTCGTTGCTATGGCGACGGCGCGTGAACGCGAAACCGAAACTACGGTTCGAAAACACACAGAAGTATATTCTGACTGAACGTACTCGGTTACTATCGTAACCTCGGTTCCCTGAGATACGGAACGAGTACTGCGTCTTGTAAAGACGCATATGGGAAAATGCCTTTTTTCTCCTGAACTGAAGTCTTATTTAATCACGCAGTGAAACTGCACGACTATTGGTTCGTGCAGGTGTAGAAAACGAACCAATGGGTCGGCAGCGGAGCTGCACGAACCTATGGCGACGATACGCGCCAATATTCCCGCCGAAACGGGCGGGGCATCTGGCTATATAAGCGGTCGTTTCGCCATAGGATCCTCAGGTTTACTTCGACTGAAGCGACGACTGAGTCGTGCAGCTACCTGGCACGGCAAAGTACGCAGTACTCGTTCCGTATCTCAGGGAACCGAGGTTACGATAGTAACCGAGTACGTTCCCTATCGATACTCCACTCGTACTGCGTCTTGTAAAGACGCATATGGGAACTGAATTTAATCACGCCGTGCTAGGGTAGATGAACGACTGTATATACTTCCATAAACATAAATGCCCATAGGGAAGTAAGTAGTATACTTCAGGCTAAAGCGAGCTAAACTCATAGAGGTCGTGCTCGGCCTGGATAATCGTTCCACTTCTGTATACTCAGTTAACCGGAGTATGCAGGGTGCCAATTAGAGAGCCTGAGCGCATTGCGGTCAAGAAATCTCTGACAGGATTGTTCCCACAGCGTATGTGTACAAGCTCATCTAAGCAGAGAGGACTCTGGCCTGTAAGGCCGGTATGTCCAGGTTATAAAACCTAGCAAATGTGGACGGAGTGGCCCAGCCAGCCGCCGTACAAATCTCTGTAATGGATACACCGCTAGACCACGCCCATGACGAGGCGATGCCTCTAGTCGAATGGGCTCGTACTCCAATGGGGCATTGCAGGCCCAAAGAAGAGTATGCCAGCATGACAGCATCCACTATCCACTTAGAGAGTCTCTGCTTCGTGACCGGATGTCCTTTGGTGCGGTTACCGAAGCTAACAAAGAGCTGTTCCGTATGCCTAAAAGGGGCGGAACGCTCAAAGTAGATTCTCAGAGCTCTGACAGGGCATAACAAAGATAACTCCCGGTCCTCCTCAGATGGAGGAAGCGCGGAGAGCGTGATGACCTGAGCTCTGAACGGGGTTGAAAGTACCTTAGGTACATAACCATGCCTTGGTTTCAGGACGACCTTGGAGTCGTTAGGCCCGAATTCCAGGCAGGCAGGGCTAGTAGAGAGCGCCTGCAGGTCTCCAACTCGCTTAACCGACGCTAGTGCTAGTAGCAGAGCAGTTTTCAGCGAAAGTGACCGGAGGTCCGTAGACTGTAGCGGCTCAAAAGGAGGGCCTTTCAAGGCCCTCAGTACAGTGGGCAGATCCCATGTAGGGACAGTAAGGGGCCGAGGTGGATTCAACCTCCTGGCTCCCTTCAGAAAACGGACAACTGAGTTGTCTCTGCCTACCGACTGGCCCGCTATAGGGGCATGAAAGGCCGCTATAGCTGCTACGAACACCTTGAGTGTAGAGTGAGAACATCCTTTATCTAGCAGTTCCTGCAGAAAGGACAGAACCACCGCTAACTCAGAGGTAGAGGGGTTTTCACCACGGTTGAGGCACCAAGTGGAGAAAACAGACCACTTAAGGGCATAGAGGCGTCTCGTAGACGGGGCTCTAGCCTCAGAAATGGTGTTTAACACTCGCTCTGGGAAGCCAGTAGGCTCCCATTGAGCGGCCAAATGTAGAGAGCCCACAGCTCGGGTCGAGGGTGCCATATTGTTCCGTTCGCCTGAGAGAGGAGATCCCGTCTCAGGGGCACGGGCCAGGGGGCTGCTGTCAGTAGCTGAGTCAGCTCTGACAACCAAGGTTGGTTCCTCCACAAGGGGGCCACCAATAGCACCTTGTGACCCTGTTCCCTGATACGCCTGACGACCTGTGGAAGCAGGGCGATCGGGGGGAATGCATAAAGGAGGAGGTTGGGCCAATCGTGGGCCAACGCATCCCTGTCCTTCGAATAATAAGTTGGGCAGTGAGAGTTGTCTTTGGAGGCGAAAAGGTCTACTTCTGCCTTGCCAAAGGTCTTCCAGATCTTCTGAACCACCTGCGGATGGAGCATCCACTCCTCTGAGGGGACATTGCTCCGAGATAACATATCTGCTCCTTGGTTCAGTCTGCCCGGCAGGTGTGCTGCCCTCAGCGAGCGCAGGTTGAGCTGAGCCCATTCCAGAAGGCGCTCTGCCAGAATAAAGAGGCGCTTCGAGGAGACACCTCCCTGGTGATTTATATAGGACACCACGGACATGTTGTCTGAGCGAATCAGCACATGGCGTCCTATTAGGTCCGGCAGGAAAAACTGGCAGGCTCGACAAACTGCTAGCATTTCCAAGCAGTTGATGTGGAAGCCGCTCTCCGTCTTCGACCAATGGCCGAAGGTCGGTTTGCCTTCGCACAGCGCCCCCCAACCTGTGTTGGAGGCGTCTGTCGTGACAACTTTCCTGGTGTGGACCAACCCCATGGCCACGCCCTTCTCCATCCACCGTGGGTTCTTCCAGGGGGTCAGGGCTGTTACACAGGCCTGATTCACCCTGATATGCAAGCGTCCGTGACGCCATGCGTTGTGTGGAACCCGTGGTTTCAACCAGCGTTGAAGGGGGCGCATGCGGAGCAGGCCCAGCTGTAACACTGGCGATGCTGCGGCCATAAGGCCCAGCATTCTCTGAAACACTTTGAGTGGGCGAGCGGTGTCGCTCTTGAAGGTGGCCGCGAGTTTCTGAATGGCCAGAGCGCGTTCTGGCGCTATCACCGCTCTCATGTGAGCTGAGTCCAGAACTGTACCCAGGAACGATATTCGTTGGCTGGGAGACAGTGCGCTTTTGGCGAAATTGACCCTGAGCCCCAGGCGCTCTAAGTGGCTGAGGATGAGGGTTCTGTGTGAAAGTAGTTCCACCTCTGACTGGGCCAGAATGAGCCAGTCGTCGAGGTAGTTGAGAATGCGGATTCCCATCTGTCTCAGAGGGGAAAGAGCCGCGTCCATGCACTTCGTAAAAGTACGGGGGGCCAGAGACAGCCCAAAGGGTAGGACCGTGTACTGGTAAGCCACTCCCTCGAAGGCGAATCTCAAGAATCGTCTGTGATGGGGGGCTACCTGGATGTGAAAGTATGCATCTTTCAGGTCCAGAGAACAGAACCAGTCCTCTGTGCAAATCTGCGAGAGGATCTGCTTCAGTGTGATCATCCTGAACGGCCGTCTCATGAGGGCGTGATTCAGGCGTCTGAGATCGAGGATGGGCCGGAGGCCGCCATCCTTTTTGGGGACGAGGAAGTAACGGCTGTAAAAGCCTGACTCGCTCAAAGCTGGAGAAACCATTTCTATGGCTCCTTTTTCCAGCAGCGTCATCACCTCTGAGCGCAGAACGCGAGCGTTCTCGCCCTGCACCGAGGTGGAGACCACGCCGCTGAAGCGCGGGGGTCTTCGAGCGAATTGGAGTGAATAACCTCGTTTTATTATCCCCATAACCCACTCTGACACTCCGGGGATGGCCTGCCAGGCCTCGGCCCGCGTGGCAAGGGGTTGGATAAACTCGAGTGGCCGGCTGCACGGAGGCAGGGCACTCGTGAGGGACGGAAGAAGAAAATTGCTCTCTTTTTGAGAATGTTTGTGTTTTATTTTTTCCGCTATCACAGCGGACAGTTGCATGGTCGCTTGTACGGACCCTGTAGCAACAGACACAATTCCCTCTGCACCCGGAAAAGAACGGGGTGCCAAGAGGTTTCCCATGAGAGGCCTTTTGGTGGGCGGTCCGGCCATGGCGGGACTCGACCCTCTCCTCTTCCTGTCCTGCAGATCAGGAGGACGCCGGGCGCACAGGGTCCAACGCTATCTTGAGTCGGGGGCCCTGGCGTGTCGGAGGGGGGTGGCGTCTGGCTGAGCGTGAACGCCCTCGCGGCTGCTGAGTTCTAGCAGGCTGAGGGGCGTAAACGGCAGGTGCAGGTTTCGCAGACTGCTGAGTCGGCGCAGTCCTGGGGCGACTCTGAGCAGCTGCTGGGCTGGAGCGCTTGGGCAGGAAGTGTCGCATAGCCTGTGACGCCTTCTGTGCTTCTGTGAAGCGCTCAGCGAATCCTTTCACCGCAGGTCCAAAGAGGCCGCTGGGGGAAATTGGAGCATCAAGGAAGGAGACCCTGTCCGCATCCTTGATCTCCGTCAGCGTGAGCCACAGGTGGCGCTCGAGCACTACCAGGCTGGCCATAGACCTTCCTATGGCTTGGGCGGTAGTCTTGGTGGCTCGCAAAGCTAGGTCTGTTGCGCTTCTCAGCTCCCTGAGAGTCGCAGGATCAGGCTCAGACTCGTCTATGGCAGAGAGGAGCTTGGCCTGATAGACCTGTAAAACCGCCATAGAGTGGAGCGCCGAAGCCGCCTGTCCAGCTGAAGCGTAGGAGCGTCCAGCGAGCGCTGAAGTGGTCCTGCATGGCTTGGACGGGTGACTGGCTTTCGCCTTCCAGCCGATGGCAGTGGGTGGGCAGAGATGTGCAGCCACTGACTCATCCAGTTGAGGCATCCTCTCATATCCCTTTTCTTCAGCGCCATCAACCGTAGTGAGGGCAGATGAAGCGGAAGTACGGAGGCGGGCAGAGTAAGGAGAGCGCCAAGATCTCGTGAGCTCGTCATGTACTTCAGGGAAGAACGGCGATGGTCATTGTTGAGGGGCCTGACGGCGCCCCGGCAGAAACCACTCATCCAGACGGCTGCGAGAGGGCTCCTCTGGTGGAGACCACTCCAAACCCAGCTCTTCAACCGCTTTGGAGAGGACACGGAAAAGTTCGGCATCCATCCCGGCTTTGGCGGCGCTGGGCGCGGGCAAACCTGAGGGGGCGGGGTCAGTCACTGAGCCCCACAGCTCCTCAGCATCTGAAGCTACCAGTGACATGCTGTCATCGGCCAGCTCATCGTCACTTCCCCCAAACGAGACCAGATCGCTCACGCTTGCGGAGGGACGCTGGTCAGGTTGGATAAAAAGGACGGGAGAAAGCTCTCTGTGTGGTGAAAACGAGGCACGCGGGATCTGAGCCGGCGTGAGCTCGCTTTCAACCAGGCGCTGAAAACCTCTGCCCCGCTGTTTTTTCCTCACAGGTCCCTGAGAGGAAGAAAACGGGAGGGCGCGAGGGGCGGGATCGCTCTCTGAAAAGAAAGCGATGCGCGTGCGCAGAGAGGCGAGACTGATGCTCTCGCAGTGAGAGCAATCAGAACCAGCGAGCGCGGCATCCGCATGGGCTTTCCCCAGGCAGGAAACACACTCGCTGTGACCGTCATCGGCGTGCAGGTCTCCCCTGCACGAGCCGCAGTAACGGCGCGGCATTAGAACGCCGATTTGCTCTTTTAGATAAACTTACGTGATCGCCGGATAGCGGCAGCGAACGGGACCGGAACTGCTGCGATGCTGGGGCGCGTTGAAGGCGGATCAGCCGTGCAGATCGAGGTCGCTGGGTCCTACTGCGAGGCGTGTCAACGGCGAGTAGGCTTCTCTGTATCAGCGTAGACGAAGTCGTCGTCGCTGAAGGAGAAAAAATCTGAGGATCCTATGGCGAAACGACCGCTTATATAGCCAGATGCCCCGCCCGTTTCGGCGGGAATATTGGCGCGTATCGTCGCCATAGGTTCATGCAGCTCCGCTGCCGACCCATTGGTTCGTTTTCTACACCTGCACGAACCAATAGTCGTGCAGTTTCACTGCGTGATTAAATAAGACTTCAGTTCAGGAGAAAAAAGGCATTTTCCCATATGCGTCTTTACAAGACGCAGTACGAGTGGAGTATCGATAGGGAACTGTCTTGTTTTCAATTAATATATAAATGTTATTAATTTATTTTTGAAACGGCGAAGTAGTAACCTAACAATAGGCTAATTTAAAGATATAAAAATAATACATCTTAAATAGGTTGTTTTATTCAGCGAAAAAGTTTGCTCAGGTAACAATGCGCTTCATGTGGTAAAATACAAATATGTTTTATTTACATCAACAATATTAAGCTATATCACAATGGACGAAAAATATAATTATTTCTACCTGATTAGGACTTTTAATAGCCACACTTTCAGTTGTTATGTACGCCCAAAAACACTTTTAACAACCTCATAATACTTTTTTTGTGTATGATATTTTACTATTTTGATCCCTTTTGCTGTAAGATTTGCAATGGCTTTGGGTTTACTTGAATAACACACCTAATGTCCCTTTTATAATCGACTAGGCTATATATCAAGGGTTATCAAAGTCTGAATTCAAAGGTCTGAAACGGAACAATTGTACAAAACTTGTTTTTAATAAACATACAGTAGCCTACATAACATGCATACCAAATAAACACTCATGTTTGGTGTAATAAAGTGCTCTTTGCATTCAAAATACATTAATAACAAGAGCAAAACTGGCAAACAATACAATTTAAGTGTCTGCGATAGAACTCGACCGATAAGAGTTTTTGTTAGATTAGATGCTGTTTTTTGGGGCTGATATGTTTAGCCAATTTCCCTTTATCTCATAAAAGAGAGTTTGACTAAATGAGGGCACAAGATGGTAATAGCGAAGTCTCTTTAAGAGGAGTCATGTCACTCGGCGGCCATCTTTGAAACGCCGCGTGGGCATCCAAGTGCAGCTCCTATCACTTTGTATGGTGACACATCAAATTCTCCAAAACTATTCACTAAGCTTATGATTAAATATCATATTTGAAATCATCAAAGAAATCGGACAACACATGTGTGTTATAAATGTTATTTATTTTGCTCAAATAGCTTATAAAAGCGTATTTCTCAGGCTAGACCAGCCAGTGCGCATGCGCGCGTCTCAGAGCGCTGACTGGACTTCTAACGGCAGCAGCAGTGACGCGCTAACTTTAGCGATTAGCGATTGGCTCTTTCGTTCAGAAGGCGGGGCTTCCTGTGATTGAGCGGCCATTTTGAGTGTTGCATTTATCCCCATTCAAAACTATAGGAGTGATATGTCTTGGGTATTATACAGTCTTTGTTAATTCATAGTAATAATACATGGCTCAAAACTTAAGCACCTTCTCAAAACAGTTCGGAAGCATGCTTTTTGTTTATGTTCGCTGACAGACGCCAGTGTTTCCCATAAACGTGCAAATGCATATTAATTATCTGCCAGCAGGGGGCGCTGTTGTAGCGGCAGATATAGCGGTTACCACGGTAACGGCTGAGATCAAAGTAATGCGCTCAAACTTTACTTTATCAGATGTTATATTCAAATGACATCAAAGCCTTTCTGAAGACGCTCGGTTTTCTTCAAAGATACATTCATGTAAAAACACCCGCGAAACATGCAGTGCTCAGTTTATTACAATAATAAAATAATAATAATATTTTTTATTTATAAAGCACGTTTCCAGAGCTCAAGGACACTTTACAATAATCAGAAACATTATTAGCCTTTTGGAAAATGTATTTGTGGCAATATTGTGACAAATGCCACAAATAACTCAATGTATGGAAACACTGGACACTGCTATAAGACAAATGGCATAAGTGATAACAACAACAACAATAATAATACAATACTAATATTTGCAATGAAATGTCACCTGATTATGTCAAACGTCATTCGCTCACTGGATGTCATGAAGGAAAATTTTAATATCTCGCCCTCGCTTTAATTTCAGACCATCTCCAAAAATACATAAAAAATGAAACAAATATTTACAACTTAAGTAAAACGTGTGTTTATCAAAGTAGGAGATATAATTAGTGCTCTTGAAACACGAAATGGAGGCGTGTTCTGTTGATTTGTGCTACCTCCCATTAAAACAGTGGGTTCGACAACGAAAAATTATACCTGTTAAATTATGTTTTATTAATGTGTACACCTACCTCAACCTTAAACCTACCCTTACAGTAATGCACATACAGTAATTACCTGTTATATTCGTGGTTGTGGATAGAAGATATACAGCTAATACAGGAAACTAACAATAAATACATTTTCTACCTATTAGATTGTGTTTTATTAACGTCTACCCCATCCACAAACCTACCCTTACAGTAATGCAGATACATTAAATATTGTTCAGCGTTAGAAAAAGGACGCAATATTGATGCGCGCATGCGCAGTAAGCCGAGGTAGGAAAATCTGACGAGTAGAATAAAACGTCAGGACTTTAAGCACTGCATATATTAAAACCAGTATATGTGTTCTTCAAGTCAATCCAAAACCACCATATATATCACATGTAATAAAATATATGACCCCGGAGCACAGAAGCAGTCATATTTGTAGCAATAGCCAACAATACATTGTATGGCTCAAAATTATACATTTTTATTTTATGACAAAAATCATTAGATATTAAGATCATGTTCCATGAAGATATTTGTATATCAAAACGTAATTTTTGATTAGTAATATGCATTGCACAGAACTACTTTAAAGATGATTTTCTCTATTTAGATTTTTTTTGCACCCTCAGATTCCAGATTTTCAAATATTGTCCAAACCATACATCAATGGAAATATGATTTATTCATCTTTCAGATGATGCATAACTCTCAATTTCATGAAAAATACCATTATGACTGTATTTGTGCTGCAGGTCCACATAGCACACATGCTTTCTTTCTTTAATGTCGCACCGAGGTAGACTGATATGAAACATGTTGGTCGCGCGTGCGCGTGCGCGTGAGGAGGGAGGGGAGGTTGATATAGTCGCTGCTGCTGGAGCTCTCACACACACACACACACACACACACACACAGTCAGTTCGAGCAGCTCCGAGATTCAGTGTGAGAGTCTCGACATCTGTAGTCATCATCGCAGCGTGTTTCAGAGACACCGAGCAGCATCAGTCTCCGTCGCGCTGAAAGGAATGAGAGCAGAGCATCAATGTTTCACTGGGGCAAGTGGAAGAAGAGGATGGGAGCGAACAGTTCATCCAAGAGACCTGTGTTCGACGACAAAGAGGATGGTGAGGAGGATCACACTGCATCACAACATCACACAGCGTGCATGTGCATCTGTACATCACTGTGTGTCTTTACCACACTTCTGAGTCTAAACGCATCAGTGCATTTACAAACACACTCGAGCTTTTGCATGCTTGGGTTTATAAAACTGATGGAAACTCAAGCAGATGTGTACAGAGTTCAGAATTCAAGTGCATGTGTATTTATTTATTTTCTGTGTTCCTCCTCATTTAAGTGCAAATGATGTTTATAGGTCGTTTTTGGACAGTAAAACATGCATTTTTCTGATAACTACATGCAGTTGACTTTTACTCGCAGCTTGTGTGTGTGCTGCAACTTGTGCTAAAAATACAGAAGAAACGTGATTATGAATATAGCTAATGTCTTCATCCATACAGCAAATATATATATTTTTTTGAATACATTTCAGAATAATGACCAAAAATATATGATAAAATATGATAAATATGTAAATATATATATATTTTTAAATATGTAAATATACAATTAATGTAAATATACAATAAAAAAAAAACTTTTAGAATTTTTTTCAAATACATATTTTTAAAAGCATGTTTGAAGAAAAACTTATTAGCATGTGTCTACATGCATACAAATTAGCAAGAAAATACAATGTTCCATAAAATATACAAAATACTAAATCAAGTATTTTTATGGCTATTCCGTCCATATTTGCATTCAGCCGAAAACTAGGCTGCTGTAAGAGTGTAAATGTATTTTCTTGCCCCAGAAATACATTTATTTTGATATGTGAATGTTTAAACTAAATATTTGTTCTATTTAAAAAATGCACTTCATTGAGATTCAGTGTTTACAATATATTTTGACCAGAAAATATATATTTTTTGTTGTATGGGTGCGCAATGCAAACATCCCAGTTATTGTTTTAGGCGTATAACATTTCAATGTGACTGGAGCTGGAACGCAGTCACAAAACCTGCCAATTAAATCACGATTAATTGGTTAATTAGTGAGGATTATGTAAATCCAGGGATATTATACCGCTTTAGCTGAATGGTGACTGAACGTGTTTGTTGAGTGAGTTACGTCACATTTGAAGACGAAACCTGTAGTCTGTAGGTCAGAACGTGTCCGAAAAGCCTGAAACGAGGTCAGTTCGCTGTGGATCATATGATGTGACTGGAGGAGGACGCGTAATGACCCATTTAGATACAGTATGGACTCGATGCCGCTTGCTTCTGTTACATGAAAATCACTGCACTAATGAATGTGAAAGTAATTACAGTTGTGTGCGGTGTGGGATAATGAGATGAGTTCAGGACACGATGGTGCTGTATTTGTTTTCAT
This sequence comes from Schizopygopsis malacanthus, assembly GCA_027474115.1. Lineage (NCBI taxonomy): Eukaryota > Metazoa > Chordata > Actinopteri > Cypriniformes > Cyprinidae > Schizopygopsis > Schizopygopsis malacanthus. The sequence continues at coordinate 30,913,173 of CM049882.1, forward strand.
GGGTTTTATATTGATGGACGTTACTTTAGTTGCAAGAACAAAGGAGAGAGTATAGCTAGAATACATGTTAAAAATGTCGGATTCACAAATCCTTTCGCTTGACCTCCTTGACATTTAAAGGCTGAATAGTTCACATAATGAAAATGAGTTTGTGTCTTCATCAGGTTTGGAGAAATGTGTCACTGCATCAGTGAATGCGTGCCGTCAGAATGAGAGAATGATAAAAACATCACAAGTTATCCATCCAGTGAAAAAGTCCATCTCCTAACATCAAAATCTAGACTCTTTTGGCTTTTAAACTCTGCAGATTTCTCTCCTGATTCAGACTAGAACACTTTTTCACTGGAGGAAGAGTTATTATGGATTATGGACTCATATTTGAGTTATAAACGTCTTAATGCTGGATGTATCTTCTCCAGATGTTAACTGATGGACTGCAGTGCTGTGATGTTTTTATCAGATTCTCATTCTGACGGCACCCATTCACTGCAGAGCATCCATTGACTCTCATTCTGACGGCACCCATTCACTGCAGAGCATCCATTGATTCTCATTCTGACAGCACCCATTCACTGCAGAGCATCCATTGATTCTCATTCTGACGGCACCCATTCACTGCAGCGCATCCATTGACTCTCATTCTGACGGCACCCATTCACTGCAGCGCATCCATTGACTCTCATTCTGACGGCACCCATTCACTGCAGCGCATCCATCGATTCTCATTCTGACGGCACCCATTCACTGCAGAGCATCCATTGATTCTCATTCTGACGGCACCCATTCACTGATTCAGTGACACATTTGTTCCATATTTGATACTCCTCTACATCTCATATGGCCTGAGGGTGAACAACATGTAAAGTCCAATACACGAAGGTCTCTGCTGAATTACTGTCAGAGATGTTTAGGATAAGACTGAAGATATCCGATCATCTATCACAGCACGTCTTGAGTCTGAACAGACCGGAGGTTTGGCGGATGTAGGACGAGATCTTGACAGTATGTTG
>CM049882.1:30919182-30934182 GCA_027474115.1 Schizopygopsis malacanthus
CAAGCCAGAGTGCCCACGGGAGAACTCCAGTCTGAGTCTTTCGAGGTAAACGTTGGAGTTAAGCAAGGCTGTGTCTTGGCTCCGGTGCTCTTTAACATCCTCCTCTCTGCCATCACCTGCCTCTTCCATCGTGTCCATGTGGAATACCGACTTGATGGTAGCCTCTTCAACATCTGTCGACACCAGGCCCGCACAAAGACAAAGACCCGCCAAATCTGTGAGCTTCAGTATGCTGATGACTGTGCCGTCTTAGCCCACAGCCCAGACTCTATGCAGCACGCCCTCAACACAATATCCAGTCTGTACCAATCTTTTGGCCTATGGGTTAACAAAAAAAATAAACCTGAGGTCATGTCTCATCTCTCCACCCCAGCCCCCATACCCCCCAGTTTTCACATAAATGGTGATCCACTTAAAACAGTGTACAACTTCACCGCTCCACTTTGTCCTCATGCTGCTCCCTTGACACAGAAATACACACCCGGATAAATAAAGCCTCATCATCTTTTGGACGCCTATGCAGCAGGGTTTTTGAAAGCCGTAACCTGAAGATCATTACCAAGGTTGCTGTTTACAATGCGGTATGTCTCTCTACCCTGCTTTATGGGCAGAGTCATGGACTCCATACCGTCAGCACTTCACCAACCTAGAGGCCTTCCATATCTGCTGCCTACAGAAGATCCTCAACTTGTCCTGGGAAGAACAAATCCCCCACACAGTCATCCTCAGCAACACTGACTCAATCTGCATTGAAGCAGCAGTGGTCAAAAAACATCTGCGTTGGCTAGGGCACACCATACACACGCCTGAACACCGCCTGCCCCGCCAAGTCCTCTACAGTCAACTAATGGGCGCAAAGCACTCCGCTGGAGGGCAAAAGCAGCGTTTTAAGGACTACACCAGGGAGCGAACATTCCCCTCACGCAGCTCGAATCTCGGGCACTCAACAGGTCAGTCTGGCAGGTCACCTGTGCCACTGCAGTCTCTCAAATACACCAAACCAACCAAGATCGACGATCTGCGAGACGCATCAAGAGACACCAGTGGATGGCTGGTACACCCCTGGTATCTGGTTTCCCTTGCTCCATCTGCGGAAGAGTGTGTGTGTGTGTGTGTGTGTGTGTGTGTCTCACCCCTGTTCTGAGTAGGTGTGTGTGTGTGTGTGTGTGTGTGTGTCTCACTCGTGTTCTGAGTAGGTGTGTGTGTGAGTGTGTGTTTTCTGCTCTGCGGTCGGTATATGGGCCGTTTCTCCGCGTGTCCTTCTTCACCTTCAGCAGATCAGCTGGAGAGCGGGCCGGGATGCATCTCGTTTAGCGTTCACTCATTAATTGTTGTATCGCTGGGCTCTCATTAGGCGTCTCTGGCTGATTGAGTGAGTGCTGAATACGTGTAATTACTGTATTTTAATGATGTGCTCTTCAGAGAGGCTGATTGGAGAGCGTCAGACTCTCAGTGTCACGCTGCTTTTCTGTTTTCTTGTTTTTCAGATGCTTGTGATTGATTTATGCAGACGAGTGTGGTCGGGTTTATGAGACATTTTTGTGCTGCTGAAATCCAGTTTCCCTGATTACCGGCCTTTTAAAAATTGTGTGTAAATCTCTCATCATGCAAGTCTTGGGTTCAATCGTTTAGTCGATGTGTTTTCTATCAAATAGCACAGGTTTTGTTTCTTTTTGGAACTGACTGGCCTCGTTTATCTGAGCTCATGCTTCTTAGTTTTCAGAAAAAATCTCCCGAAACTAAAAAAATGTACAAGTTTTATTTTTGGAAAGTTGTTATATTTTGTGTCAGGGTTATTATACTTCACTAAAACTACAACTGAAGCTACAATTAGGACCATTCAAATTTTTTTTGTTACTTGACATAAAATAAAGATTAAATATTAAATATCGATTAAATACAAAGTTATATACATTTAAATACAATACAATTTAAATATATTAAAAAGGTTTCCAAGGCAACATTTATCTCACACACACACACACACACACACACACCGACTCAGGACACAGGTGAGAGACACTGAGAACCCCTTCCCCCAAATGTATAATTTATTACGGTTTAGTTTTTTCCCCTCATCTTGTTAATTGTATAAAAGTTTTTTTATGCTATATTATCATCCAAGTAAGATGTGTGTAAGCTGGTCTTAGTTCTCATGTTAGTTTGTCTTGACTCGGCGATGTGTGATGGGTTTAAGTGTTTTTAGTTTCAACAAGTAATCAACAAGACGAGGGAAAAAAATGGGGGGGGGGGTCATTCTGTGAGCAGTGCCAGTAAGTTTTAGTCCAAAGCATTTTCAAGAAAAGTAAAATCCTCTCCAGATGACCGGACACAACGGACACAACATCAGGTTTAAATGACTCATATTCTACACTTCTTGTGCTTTATTGACTTCTATTCCACTTTAATCTTTGTTCCTAGTGAGCTGCCGTCTAAGGTGTATTCACAGCAGGAAAGTCCGATAGGTCACTTGCTTTGGAGGCAAAAAATTATACATTGTAGCTATTTTTAGCCGTTTTGGTTCCTTTTCACACCACACTAATTTGCTGTGGTCCGAAGCAGCTGAAACGAACCAGAATGCAGTCGCGTGACAACATCCGCTTCACTTGTTGGCTAGACGTGTCTTTGGACTCATTCCCGAAACTGCTTTCGATTGGTCAGAAAGAGCACGCGGCTTCCAGCGGTTCTCCGGAAGTAAACAAAGACCGAGTCAGATACAGCAGACGACACACTGCTATTATAGAGAGACGACTGCACATTCAATCCCTGCTCATCCTATACTACATAGTGTGTATAAACCAGGCACTATATCACTTTTGAGAATGAAGCGCAGATGCGGCTGGAGAATAGTGTATTAATGCACTGCAAACGGTGAAGATGCATCACAAGTCACCGAATCTCTAGAGGCTCCGCACCTCCTCACAACCCCGAGTGTGTCCACGACCTGCCATGATAAACCACAAACACCTCCCCATCCCATAATGCACCGCGCAGCTGACTACGGCAGCTGGTTTAGTCCAGTTCTTTTAGCACTCTGGTCTGTTTGAGGTCGGATCGCGTTCTCATCATCAGTGTTGGGGAAAGTTACTTTTAAAAGTAATGCGTTACAATATTGCGTTACTCTCCAAAAAAGTAACTAATTACGTAACTTTTTATGGAAAGTAATGTGTTACGTTACTTTTTCGTTACTTTCGCGTTACTTTTTAAATATGAGCAGGGCTTGATTGTTTGTTTTTAATATAAGAAGTTATATTTATAGCAAATATAAAAGCCTTTCACACCAAAAAGTGTAATGAATAAACCTCAGACTGAAGGACGAGTAAATCACGTCTGTACAGAAGAACACAGGAGAAGTTCAACACTCTTCAGCAATTAAAAAACACAATTGTTAGTTTATCTAAAGTAATGTTTGTTTATTATTATGACTGAACTGATCATCAAAGATCAGCAGCAAACACATCGGTTAATAAAATGAGATTAGATATATTTGTGTTGTTTAACATATTTAATTATTGCAGGTTTGTGTCATATTCTGAGTTTGTATTTCACTGTTTTAATTAATTTTGATGAATACTGAATCTGTTTTTTGCGAGTGGGATGAATTAATACACATTCATATTTAGTCTAGATTAGATCTACAGTAAGATCATGTTCACACGGCGCACTCAGTCAATAAATGGAGAAAAGTAACTCCGATATTTAAAAAAAAAATAAAAAAGTAATGCGTTACTTTACTAGTTACTTGAAAAAGTAATATTAGTACGTAAGTCGCGTTACTTGTAATGCGTTCCCCCCCCGACACTGCTCACCACAAACGGCTGAACCGCTCCAGGGTTCGTTAGAAAGCGATCACCTCTTTAAGAAGAACTCGGTGCGCTTGTTTGGTCTGCTTTTGTGATTTCTGCTTTCTCACCGACCCAAACGAACCGCACCAAAAACCAACTCTAGTGCGATTCAACACAACTAAACGAGACCGGTGTGAAAGCACCATAAAGCAGCGCTCCAATGAATCTGATGTTCATTTGAAACCCAGTTCAGCTTTTTCCATCCACATGTTTGATCTCGAACGAGGATGTTTTGTGAGTCTGCTCTCGTTCGCTCTGACTGTGATTTGTGGAAGTCATTGATTTTCATTGACAGTGATTTGGTGAACAGTGAGTGAACTTCATTAAACGAGAAACCCACAGCATAGAGACTTGGCAATAGTGCTGCTTTTCATAATATTAGTCTTTAAAGCATTTCAGTGAGGTTATGATCCTCAGACGAGTCGCCCACGGGACACCCACGGTCTGATGCAGTTCGGTGAAACACTGAGGGATATCTCACAAATAAATGCTTTTGGATGGATGGATATATATTTAGTCATTTTCTGCACAAACAGAGACTGCTGCACTGATATTTTAATGCTTTTTTATCCATGCGAGTTTATTATTGTTTAATCTGCACTCAGAAAAACCTTAATTTCTTTGTATTTTTAAAGTTGGCCGAATCCTTTAGTGTTACTGCAATCTGCTATTCTCAAGGTGTATTGAAATAGTACACTTACAAGTATACTACTAGTACACTGATATTTGTATACTCACTACATAAACTATACTTACAAGTATACTACTAGTACACTGATATTCGTATACTTACTACATAAACTATACTTACAAGTATACTACTAGTACACTGATATTTGTATACTCAGTACATAAAGTATACTTACAAGTATACTACTAGTACACTGATATTTGTATACTCACTACATAAACTATACTTACAAGTATACTACAAGTACACTGATATTTGTATACTCACTACATAAAGTATACTTACAAGTATACTACTAGTACACTGATATTTGTATACTCACTACATAAACTATACTTACAAGTATACTACAAGTACACTGATATTTGTATACTCACTACATAAAGTATACTTACAAGTATACTACAAGTACACTGATATTTGTATACTCACTACATAAAGTATACTTACAAGTATACTACAAGTACACTGATATTTGTATACTTACTACATAAAGTATACTTACAAGTATACTACAAGTACACTGATATTTGTATACTCACTACATAAACTATACTTACAAGTATACTACAAGTACACTGATATTCGTATACTTACTACATAAAGTATACTTACAAGTATACTACAAGTACACTGATATTTGTATACTTACTACATAAAGTATACTTACAAGTATACTACAAGTACACTGATATTTGTATACTCACTACATAAACTATACTTACAAGTATACTACTAGTGCACTGATATTTGTATACTCACTACATAAACTATACTTACAAGTATACTACTAGTGCACTGATATTTGTATACTCACTACATAAAGTATACTTACAAGTATACTACAAGTACACTGATATTTGTATACTCACTACATAAAGTATACTTATAAGTATACTACAAGTACACTGATATTTGTATACTCACTACATAAAGTATACTTACAAGTATACTACAAGTACACTGATATTTGTATACTCACTACATAAAGTATACTTATAAGTATACTACAAGTACACTGATATTTGTATACTCACTACATAAAGTATACTTACAAGTATACTACAAGTACACTGATATTCGTATACTTACTACATAAAGTATACTTACAAGTATACTACAAGTACACTGATATTTGTATACTTACTACATAAAGTATACTTACAAGTATACTACAAGTACACTGATATTTGTATACTCACTACATAAACTATACTTACAAGTATACTACTAGTGCACTGATATTTGTATACTTACTACATAAAGTTAGCTGAAATAAAAAAAACATATATTATACATTTATATAATAATTTTATACAATTTATATTTTTACATTTTATTTTAGTTGATGTTTTTTTTCATGTAACATGTAGAACGTTGCTTTGGCAACTAGCAGAAATTAAATAAATTTTATTTAAGAAAACATATTTTTTTTCCATGTAATGAATGTTTTTTTTATTTTTTATTTTTTAATACTATAGTTTCAGTATTAGTTTACTGTAATAACTCTGGACGGATGGTGCAAACATATGAATGAATGATGTGCTGCTGGTTTCACGGCCGGATGGCTGGAGGTGTGTGTGTGTGTGTGTGTGTGTGTGTGTGTGTGTGTGTGTGTGTGTGTGTGTGTGTGTGTGTGTTTGAGAGCTGACACGCATCCCACTGCTTCAGCAAATCCGCTTTACTGACTAATTCAATCAGCCAGGAGTCTTATGACACACACACACACACACACACACACACACACACACACACACACACACACACACACTCACTCTCTCTCTCTCTCTCTCTCATACACACAGACACACACAAACACTCGTGCTGTCTCTCTGTAGGTCTCTTTCTCAGACACTTGAAAAGTCAAGGTGAAAATTGCTGCTGCATAATTGTTTTGCTGGCTTGTTAAATTAATATGTCATAATAATCTACTCGTTCTAATCCACTAAATTAGATATTTCTCCATGCAGTGACATGCAACGAAGCTGTAGAGCTCCAAAAAGGACAAAAACACCATAAAAGCCCAACTTTATCCACGCTTATCCACATATATAGACTCACGTAAAGCCATATACAGCAAATCTCAACTAATTGATTATATCATCGCAAAATGTAACTATATTATCACACCGCTCTAATCTGATAAATGCGACTATAAGGCCAAGGTTCAAGGTTCAAGGTTTCTTTATTTGTCACATAATAGTTATACAGGGCATAACTAGAAGTGAAATGCAATCGAATCAGGTCCGCTCAGTGACAGTGCAAAACAATAAGAATACAAATTATATAAGTAACATAACACAAGGGCATACATATTGTAAGAAAGGAGAAATAAGAATAAAATGTGCAATGAAATAAAAAAGTGCAAAACAATAGGATGTGCAAAAAACAATAAGATGTGCAAAAGACAATGAGATGTGCAAAAAAACAACAAGATGTGCAAAAAAAAAAAAAAAAAAAAAAAAAAAAAAAAACAATAAGATGTACAGGAAAAGAAAACAGAAAACAGTGTACTGTGACTTAATAAATAGTAATGTGAATAAGAGGGATGTGCAGACGGGTTGTTCACGGTATTGTACATAGAGCAGCAATGATGAGAATGTGATGATATTTACAGTTAATGATGAGTCTTGTGAGTGTTTATGAGACAGAGTTTGTGTTTAGGAGCCTGATGGCCTGAGGGAAGAAGCTCTTCTTGAAGCATGAAGATATTAGGCATGAAGATATTAAGATTTCATAATTATTAAGATGATTTTCTGTTAAAGCTGCTTATATAGACATGCTTGATAACACTCGTGTGCTGTATTTTAAGTGTTGTTTTAAGCTTTTATAATATAGAACACAAATAGTTCTATAATGCATGCTCATATAGACTACTTTTATCATGCTTTTCTATTTATATTTATTCTTTTTTTGGGGATCTTGATAATCCAGAAAGCAAGTGTTTTATTTTACTTGCATGAACCTAATCTGTCTGCGCATCTGATTAAAAGTGATTAAAAGGAACGGTCAAAACAGATAAATGGAAACATTTTACTGCAAGACTTTATATATAAGGCATTATTAAAAGTGCATTATTAATGCATTAATTATGCATCGTAATGCACCTTATAATGCATCTTATTAATAATTGTAATTGCAAGTATAAATAATTATAATACTTATAAATGCAATGCATTAAAACACTTAACAAACAACCATTTTCAGACGCAAGAAATATACAAATACAATGCATTTTACAATAATATATAAAAGAATTTAACGCATTGCATACATGAAGGCATAACATGTCACCTAATTAACGTTTTTAATATCAAGTTAATTTATTAATATATCAGAATATTTTTGTCACTAAGACAGTTAGTTATTTATCAGGTATTACTCTTGCATTACTACAGGGTCAATAAGCATTTAGTTAATTTTCTAATTGTAGTTACATTTTGAATTATATATATATATATTTAAAAAAAATTGTGCTTTTGTCATTTGTGTATGTGCAGTTTTAAGTTTAAGTCTACTTTATTGTATTTCAGTTCATTTTTATTTTATTTTATTTTATTTCAAGTAATGAAAATGGTCTTAAAAAAAATTAAAAAATTTCCTCCGTTCATCCGAGATTAGTATGAGTTTGTTTCTTCATCAGGTTTGGAGAAATGTGTCTCAGCAATGGAAGTGAATGGGTGCCGTCAGAATGAGAGTCTGATAAAAACATCACAGCACTCCAGTCCATCAGTTAACATCTGGAGAAGACAAAAGATTAATTTGTTTTGTGGTTTAGTTTTAGTTAATGCTAATAACCCTGATTGGTTATATCCTCGCCCGCAGTACAGCACTGCAGTGTTTATGTGTATTGCCGCTCATAATTGTTAATTTGGGAGTCTGGTTTGTGTCCAGCAGAGAATAACGCTGCACAATAACGACATGGAAGCTAAAATAAACAGGCAGGAAAATCGATGCTCGTGACGCTGCGTCTCTCGTGAAGCGAGTGGATGGAGGCACTTCAAAGACGAGGCCATCTGCTGCCCTTTATCGATCCCAGCCCTGATATTTACAACAGCGCTCTGTTCTAATGCAAGCAGAATACAGTGAATGCATCCTCGCTGCATCTGATGAAATGCTCTTTTGGACAGCATGCATGCTACGAGAGCGTTTCCATGGGTTTCTCTTCTTCACTATGATCCGCCTTTGAGAGTGAATGAGCAGATAATCAGAGCCAAGACAATTAAAGTGCTGTGAGGAGACTTGACACGGGCTTTGGCCCAGAAGTGTTCAAGTTAAACATAGACTGAATGTTGTACTTAATGGCGCTTCTGGGTGACATTTTAATTCTTAGCACATAAATGAAAGCACCCATTAAACTAGTCCTTCAGCGCACGGCCAGAAAACAATGAGAGCTGCGGTATTAATGACAGTAATTTGAGTAAACATAGACTCAGACTTATAGATTTATATCAGAGAAGCCAATTATGGTGTATGAATGTATTGATTTAGTCATTAAATGTGCTGTTCACCCTCAGTTCATCTGAGATCAGGATGAGTTTGTTTCTTCATCAGGTTTGGAAAAATGTGTCACTGCAGCAGTGAATGGGTGCCGTCAGAATGAGCGTTAATGGATGCTCTGCAGTGAATGGGTGCCGTCAGAATGAGAGTCTAATAAAAACATCACAACACTCCAGTCCATCAGTTAACATCTGGAGAAGACACAAGTGTTAAACGCTGCAGATGTATCTCCTGGTTCAGGACAGTTTTTCACTGGAGGAGGAGTTATTATGGATTATGAATTCTATGGTATTTTAGTTATAAACGTCTTAATGCTGGATTTGTTTCGGGTTTTGTCTTCTCCAGATGTTAACCGATGGACTGGAGTGCTGTGATGTTTTTATTAGACTCTCATTCTGACGGCACCCATTCACTGCAGTGCATCCATTGACTCTCATTCTGACGGCACCCATTCACTGCAGGGCATCCATTGACTCATTCTGACGGCATCCATTCACTGCAGAGCATCCATTGACTCTCATTCTGATGGCACCCATTCACTGCAGAGCATCCATTGATTCTCATTCTGACGGCACCCGTTCACTGCAGAGCATCCATTGACTCTCATTCTGACGGCATCCATTCACTGCAGAGCATCCATTGACTCTCATTCTGATGGCACCAATTCACTGCAGAGCATCCATTGACTCTCATTCTGACGGCACCCATTCACTGCAGAGCATCCATTGACTCTCATTCTGACGGCACCCATTCACTGCAGAGCATCCATTGACTCTCATTCTGACGGCATCCATTCACTGCAGAGCATCCATTGACTCTCATTCTGACGGCACCCATTCACTGCAGAGCATCCATTGACTCTCATTCTGATGGCATCCATTCACTGCAGAGCATCCATTGACTCTCATTCTGACGGCACCCATTCACTGCAGAGCATCCATTGACTCTCATTCTGATGGCACCCATTCACTGCAGAGCATCCATTGACTCTCATTCTGACGGCACCCATTCACTGCAGAGCATCCATTGACTCTCATTCTGACGGCACCCATTCACTGCAGAGCATCCATTGCTGAGATATTTCTACAAACCTGATGAAGAAACAACCTCATCTACACTACCAGTCAAAAGTTTTTGAACAGTAAGATTTTTTATGTTGTTTAAAGAAGTCTCTTCTGCTCACCAAGCCTGCATTTATTTGATCCGATGTACAGCAAAAACTATCTAAATATCTGTTAAACTGTAATTTATTTATCTATTTTCAGCATCATTACTCCAGTCTTCAGTGTCACATGATCTTCAGAAATCATCATAATATGCTGATATATGATCAAGAAACATGATTATTATCAATGTTGAACACAAGTTTTGATTACATTTTTTCAGGATTCTGATGAGTCCAAAGATCAGTATTTATCTGAAATAAAAAGTTTTGTAACATTATACACTATACAGTACCTGTCACGCAGAGCGCTCCTACGGCTCCCTCTCCTGGTCATCGACGGGAACCATCACCCGAGTATTAGTTTGACTACATCTCCCAGCAACCCCGTACCTGGTACTCATTATCTGTCACACCTGTCGCCTATTACCTGGGCTATTTAACCAGTCTTCCGGCACTGGCCCAGTGCGAAGTCTTGTTTTGCCCTGGCTAACATTTCCGAGCGTTTTCCCTAGTGTGACTATCTGTGTACTACCTGGACTGTTGACTCTCCCCTGATCGTTTGCTGCCTGCCTCACTGACCCCGCCTGCCTACTGGATATCCTCTCTGTCTGCCGCCTGCCCTGACCCCTTGCTTTGCCTCTGTTTACGAATCTGCCTTGCCTACGGTGCCCTCCATACTACTGTTTGATATTTGCCTGTCTGACCACCTCTTTGTACTAATAAAGCTGCAGATGGATCACCACGTCACTGACCCGTCATTACAGTACCATTCAAAAACTTAATTCAGTGTAATTAAAAACAAATCTACTTAGCTGTTTTCAACATAATATTAATACATGTTTTATGATGAAGGACTGAGGTAATGATGATAAAAATTCAGCTTCGAAATCAGAGTAAATTACATTTTAAACTATATTCTCATAGAAAACTAACACTTTTTTACTGCTTTTTCTGTCGTTTGGATCAAATAAATGCAGGCTTGCTGAGCAGACGAGACTTCTTTTGACTGGTAACCTGAGGAGGAGTATGTTTATTTTAGGTGAACTGTTCTTTCATTGTAGCGGTGAAATCTGTTGAGTTTGTGTTCGTGTTGCAGATCTCTGGTGTGTGTTTTGCTGTAGTGTAAAGGGCTCGTGATGATCGCTGCCAAGCACTGAATACTGCAGATGTCATGTACTCTGAATGTGCTTGTCTCAGGGGTTTTCTCATCTCTGACAGTAATATAGCGGTGGTGTTTTCAGAGACGCACGTGCTCATGCACGAGCTTTGAAGATCAATATTGTGTGTGTTCTTCTGTAATCCTTAAAGAAGATGAAACAGCAGCTTAATGGCTCGTGGCTTGTGATTCCTCCGCTGTGTGTAGCTCTCGCTTCACTGTCTGTGTGAGAGGAAAACTAAAAAACTAGCTTGATAAGTGAATTAAAACATATTAGCATGGATCCTTACACTAAAGTTCTGTAATCTGATTGGATGAGCCACACTCTCATCTGGAATACAGTACATACACTATATTGCCAAAAGTATTGGCACCCCTTCCAATGAAAGGTTTGACTGCTTTAGTAATTTCCATGAGTACAAATCTTAATGTTTAAGCATATAATGATATTCTAGGGAATCTAATTGTATAGCAACAGTTTGGACAGCACTCTTTTCTATTCTAACATGACAGTGTCTCTGTGTAAAAGACAAGGATCAAAGAGAAATGATGATTCAGTCCGTGTGGAAAAACTTGACTGGTCTGCAGAAAGCAGCTGAACACCTCCGGTGTGACTTTAAATGAGCCAAAAACTCATCACCAAACATCAATGACTTGTACATATGGATACAGTAATTTCATACACTTCAAAACTTATGCAACAGAGATGGAAATGCACATTTTAAGTACATTCGTTTCTTTGTTGGCACAGTTTGGAAGTGCCTTTTTTTCTTCTAAAGAAGGGGTGCCAGTACTTTAGTCCATATAATGAATGTACAAGTCATTGGTGTTTGGTGATGAGTTTGTGTCTCATTTAAAGTCACACCAGAGGTGTTCAGCTGGGATTAGGACTTGGCTTTCTGCAGACCAGTCTGCAAACTGGGTCAAAGGAGCAAACGAGATGATTAACGATACAAAGGTGAACAGAATGACACAATCAAGACAGCGAAGGAAAACTGGGTCAAATGAGCAAACGAGATGATTAACGATACACAGTTCAACAGAATGACACAATCAAGACAGCGAAGGAAAACTGGGTCAAAGGAGCAGACGAGATGATTAACGACACAAAGGTGAACAGAATGACACAATCAAGACAACGAAGGAAAACTGTGTCAAAGGAACAAACGAGATGATTAACGATACACAGGTGAACAGAATGACACAACCAAGACAACGAAGGAAAACTGTGTCAAAGGAACAAACGAGATGATTAACGATACACAGGTGAACAGAATGACACAACCAAGACAGCGAAGGAAAACTGGGTCAAAGGAGCAGACGAGATGATTAACGATACACAGGTGAACAGAATGACACAATCAAGACAACGAAGGAAAACTGGGTCAAAGGAACAAACGAGATGATTAACGATACATAGGTGAACAGAATGGCATAATCAAGACAACGAAGGAAAACTGGGTCAAAGGAGCAAAACAAGGCAGGAGAACTGAAACAGGGAAAACACAAAAAGCCTATAACTCTAACAACAACTTAACATTTCATTTAATGTAATGAAAGTGTTTTCATCATTTTAGTTTCAATTAATAATAATAACCATGGTTAATTCTAGAACAATTCTATTTTATTCTATAGTGACAATAACTCTGGCAAATTGGCAATATTTATATTCTAATGACAGTCAATAACCATGGTCAATTGGCAATATTCTATAATAACAAACCCTGGCCAACTGGCAATATTTATATTCTATTCTATTCTATTCTATTCTATTCTATTCTAATGTAATGACAACAATTAGCAATATTTCTGTTCTATTCTAGTCAGTTCTAAACTAACTGAGACACAGCATTTGTATACTGTTGGTCTCTCGTTGGTCTGATTGCTTCTATTGTTCTCCTCATTTGTGAGTCGCTTTGGATAAAAGCATCTGCTAAATGATTCAATGTAAATGTATTATAATGACAATAACCCTGGTCAAATGGCAATAATTCTGTTCAGTTCTATTCTATTAACAACAAAAACCCTGATCAATTGGCAATATTCTGTTCTATTATATAATGACAAAATCCTGATCAATTGGCAATAACCCAAGTCAATTGGCAATTTCTATTCTATTCTATTCTATTCTGGTGAAAATAACCCTGGTCAAATAGCAATATTTCTGTTCTATTCTATTCTGAGACCATAACCCTGCCCAAATGGCAATATTTATATTCTATTCAGGTGGCAATAACCCTGCTTAAATGGCAACATTTATATTATATTATATTCTGATGACAATAACTCTACTCAAATGGTGATATTTCTATTCTTGTCTATTATGTTCTATTCCGATGACAATAACCCTAATCAAATGGTGATATTTCTATTTTTGTCTATTCTGTTCTATTCCGATGACAATAACCCTACTCAAATGGCAATATTTATATTCTTGTCTGTTCTATTCTATTCTGATGACAATAATCCTGGTAAAATGGCAATATTTATATTCTGATGGCAATAACCCTGGTCAGATGGCAATATTTATATTCTTGTCTATTCTATTCTTTTCTGATGGCAAAACCCCTGGTCAAATGGCGATATTTCTATTCTTGTCTATTCTTTTCTGATGGCAAAACCCCTGGTCAAATGGCAATATTTCTATTATATTATATTCTAATGGCAATAACCCTGCTCAATGGCAATATTTCCGTTCAGTTCTATTCTTTTCTGATGGCAAAACCCCTGGTCAAATGGCAATATTTCTATTCTATTATATTCTAATGGCAATAACCCTGCTCAATGGCAATATTTCTGTCTTGTTCTATTCTTTTCTGATGGCAATGACCCTGGTCAAATGGCGATATTTCTATTCTATTCTCTTTCAGAGTTTTTTGTTTTATAAATCAGTCTGTATGAAGTTTGTTTTTGTGTCGGATGTTGTGAAGTTTTCTTCCATCAGCTCCGTGAAGAAACCGCTGGCTTCAGACAGACGAAGACTGTATTGATTATGAGATTCCTGAAACACAGGGTTTTTTAGCTCCAGGGTCTCGGAGATGTTTCAGGCCAGACATTATGTCATTGAACTCTTGTCGGTTGAACATGTTGTGCTGTTCTTGGCTTCTTCAAGCACATTTGTTTTATTTTTCTGTCATGGTGCGGGGCCAAACCAAAGCCATTTTATACAGAAATACCTTAAGGGGAATAAAAACAGAAAATCAGAAAAGATAAGAAGTCCAGTTCCGGCGCAGTTACTGGTCTGTGAAGAACTGCTCGTATCTCACAATATCATCTGCTCTTTCTCAAGCTCTCTTTGAAATAGAATAATGTGTTTGGAAACGTTTATATTTCTATCAGTGTGTGTGCAGACGTGTGAATGTGCAGCAGCTTTCCTCCGAATCATGGCAGGATTCTGAGTCCATGAGAAGCTGGATCTTGGCAGTGAATCTGGAGATGAATTATGAAATATCGCTAACCCACCAACATTTCCGCTTTACATCATTGCAAGTCTTTAACTTGCTCGGCTGGGCATTAAAATATGTTTAATATTTAGTAACATTATCAGTTTACCTGCACTAATACTATCAGATGAGAACAAAACATGAAGTGAATTGATCTGAATAATGACACTAACTTTACAACATTGACATGTTTATTAAAA
>CM049882.1:30939182-30944182 GCA_027474115.1 Schizopygopsis malacanthus
TGCTGATGTGTTCACCACAAAACACCTTCAGTTTTCTCTCCTGACGCTTTGTGTGAGTTATGGGAGTACCGTGAGCAAAGATTCGATCTATGAATGCAATTATGTGATTATTATACTCACTTAAAATCGAATTTATAAGTGTGGAAGCATTAACAAATTACAACAACAGACCACGATTAACCCCAAAATATCGGTTGTTATACATGTGTTAAACATCGCTGTGTAATAGATGTCTATTCTTGAAAAACACTTCATTTAAAAGTCACCGTAGCTGCTGTCTTTTTTCATTTTACAGCTAAATACAAATGAAGAATGAAATATACAGTCGTGGACATAATTATTGGCACCCTTGGTAAATATGATCAAAGAAGTCTGTGAATATTAATCTGTATGGTTAATCCTTTTGAGTTTTATTTAAAAAAATCACAAAAATATAACCTTTCATTGAAAAATATTTAAAATAGGTGGGGGGGGGTATAATTATAAAATAAATGTCTTAAGAATATTCTTATCTTTTCTCATAAGATTGTTCTTAAGACAAAACTAAAGAAGAATTCAAATTCTCGAAAATAATCTTCTTAAAAATCACTGTAAATAACTTCTTAAATTTAGGACAGCCCCAGACTTGTCTTAAATACCAAACAGTAAGAATTATTTAAGGTTATTTCAAATTAATTGTTGTATTTAAGCATTGCAACAACATTGGCTACATACACTATATTGCCAAAAAAACTGCCAATTGCCAATTACTTCTACGTTCAATATATGGATTATATCATTATATGCGTAAACATTAAGATTCATTAGGATAGGAAGATCATATTTTGTACCGTAAATATCTCAAAACTAATTTTTTGATTAGTTTTGATTAATTTTTGAAAAAACCTTTAACTCTGATATAGCAACAAAATCAAACCAGAATTATGAATCTAACTTCATTATAGTTTGGGTTAATATTTTTAATTAGATTTTATTTTATTTATTTTATACTTTGATGTTAATTTTAGTTAAAGTTTTAGTAATTTTCAATTTTAATTAGTTTTCAGTATTTCAGTTCTAATTATTAATAAAATGAGAAATAATTAGGAGGAAAAGATTCAGTTCTTCGCACTGATATTCTCATTAAATTAAAATACCAGTCGTTATGTTATTCTCCTGACATCAGAAAATACAACATGCAGGAAATTTTTCTCATTCGGTCAAACTGACGGATAAAGATTATTTGTGATTTTAAATTATTATTATTAATTTAAATTTATTTTGAGTGAACTTCTCAAAAGAGCCTCCTATAATTTATACACATATCTGTTACCCTGGACAACAAAAACAGTCTTAAGTGTCAATTTTTCGAAATTGAGATTTATGCATCATATGAAATCTGAATAAATAATATTTCCATTGATGTATGGTTTGGAAAATATTTGATAATCTGGAATCTGAGGGTGCAAAAAAAACTAAATATTGAGAAAATCACCTTTAAAGTTGTTCAAATGAAGTTCTTAGCAATGCATATTACTAATCAAAAAATAAGTTTTGATATATTTACCGTACAAATTATGATCTTCATATCCTAATGATTTTTGTCATAATTTTTTTTATCATTTTGACCCATGCAATGTATTGTTGGCTGTTGCTACAAATATACCCCGGAGATTTAAGACTGGTTTTGTGCTCCAGGCTCACATATAGTGTCTCGCTAGGACAAATGTGGAAATGTGTTTATAGGAGACAGAAGAGGCGGTTGTGTGTTTAATATCACAGGTGCATGATGTTCAAATCTCTATAATATTAGTCTCAGAGGAACGGGTTTGTCTGGCATTATTGCATTCTGGGAACACAAGAAAACAGACGCCGTTCCAGCAAACAAATGACTAAACGTTACTCATCACAAACATTGGCCGTCAGAACGAGCCGGTTCATGAATGTAAAGCACTGCGATGCCAAGAACTGGTGAATAGCTGACAGAAGCAGCGCACTACTAAGGGAACACAAACCCAATGTTGCTGTCTCGGCGTGGATGAAAGATCATCACTTATAGCTCAACCTGGCGAAGACTGAGCTTCTCGTCTTCCCTGCCACTCCAACTCTACAGCATGACTTCACGACCTCATCAGCTTCGGTCAGAAATCTTGGTGTAATCTTCGATGACCAGCTGACATTCAAAGAGCACATTGCAAAGACTGCTCGATCTTGCAGGTTTGCACTACACAACATCAGAAAGATCAGGCCCTTTCTGACAGAGCATGCTGCACAACTTCTTGTTCAGGCCCTTGTCATTTCTAGACTGGACTACTGCAATGCTCTTCTAGCTGGACTTCCATTAAACACAATCAAACCTCTACAAATGATTCAGAATGCAGCGGCACGACTGGTTTTCAACGAGCCCGAAAGAGCCCATGTTACACCTCTCTTTATCTCCTTGCATTGGCTACCAGTTGCAGCTCGCATCAAGTTCAAGACTTGTATAGCGCTTATATAGCGCTTTTCTGGGTACTCAAAGCGCTTTACATAGAAGGGGGCAATCTCCTCGTCCAGCCCCAGTGTGCAGCATCCACCTGGATGATGCGACGGCAGCCATAGTGCTCCAGAACACCCCCCACACACCAGCTACAGGTGGAGACGAGACCGTGATGAAGCCAATCAGTGTATGGGGATAATTAGGAGGCCGTGATGGTCAGAGGTCAATGGGGGAGTTTGGCCAGGACACCGGGGTTACACCCCCACTCTTTACGAGAAGTGCCATGGGATTTTTAATGACCACAGAGAGTCATGACCTCGGTTTAGTGAGGGGTGTAACGATTCATCGATATGTATCGATATATCGATACAATGTATGACGATACGATGCATCGATGCCACGTGTAAAATATCGATATCTGTCGTATAAAAAGGCACCTTTATTTAGGCACTGTCCACATTTTTACATAATATTCGTCTATGCATTACCGCATTCTCGTTCAATCTCGCGTCAGGACTCGATATAAGGACTGCCCGAAGCATAAAAGATGCTCGGGATTGTTGGAGTAACAGTCGAGCGCTGTGAGAAGTTTCCCACGCACACATCTGAAGCGCACGCACACACACACACATCTGAAGCGCACGCACACACACACATCTGAAGCGCACGCACACACACACACATCTGAAGCGCACGCACACACACACACATCTGAAGCGCATGCACACACACAGCCACGTCTACACCGCGCCAATACTGAGCTCTCCTCCGCTTGAGTGTGCATGGAAGAATAAATACAGACTAAACTACATCAAAATGCATGTATTTTGCGAATATTCTTGTAAACAGTCGGTTAAGCATAGCATGTGTCTTAATGTAAACAGTGGAGAAAGAAAACACATGTGTATCAGTATATTAAATCTGTGCTTTCGTTATTAAAGTGAAAGAAAACTGATAATAAATCTAATGCTGTCAAAGAAAAATACAAGTGCTCCCTCCTCCTGACTAAATAACCTTTTAAAACATCAAAGTACAGTGAAGACTATGCAGTTATTTGATTATTACATTTCTGTAGCGTACCTGAACATGTATTTTAGACTGAGCTGAAAAGCACTGTTTATTAAACTTTGTTCTATTGTATTTATTTTCTGCTATTGCTTGTAATTTGGTTATCTGTATAAAAGAGCCCATAGTAGCATTTGTAGATTTATGTTCATGTTATATATTTTTGGTTACATTTGCGAGTTAATAAAAATGTAGTTAGGTATATAATATCGATATATCGATCTATATACTCCTGTATCATATCGAATCGTAGAATCTTTTGAGGTATCGGTAAATATCGTATCGCTGGGTATGAGAATCGATATCGTATCGAATCGTATAATCTTTTTTTAAGGTATCGTTAAATATCATATCGCTGGGTATGAGAATCGATATCGTATCGAATCGTAGAATCTTTTGAGGTATCGGTAAATATCGTATCGCTGGGTATGAGAATCGATATCGTATCGAATCGTGCCAAACCATTAGCAGTGTAAAGACTGGTCAGAGGCGAGTGGATCCACTTGCAGCAATATTTATTAGACAGAATCAATCAGGCAATGGATAGCGGGCAGAACAGGAATATCAGAGGCAGAGCAGAGACGTAAACAATACCAGGCAGGGGTCGAGGTCACAGGCACAGGTTCAGAGTTCCAAGGTCGGGCAGTCCGGGGTCAAACACAGAGATAGCAGGATGAATAACGCTCAGAAATGTCAGCCGGGGCAAGAACAAGACTTCGCGGTGAGTGCATGTGAGAGAGAGTTAAATGTTTGTGTGTGAATGAGGTGCAGGTGTGGTGAGACAATCATGGCTAATGAGTGAATGGTGACAGCTGTGTGATTGGTGTAATGGTGGATGGGAATGTGTGAGTGCAGTGCATGATGGGAGATGTAGTCCATGGGTGATGTGCAGTTGTAGTGAGTGGCAACCAGATTCATGACAAGCAGCTATAAGAGTCTGTTTGCCTTATAATGTATCGCTTACTTATAATGTATCGCTTATTGTATTCCTCAATTGTAAGTTGCTTTGTATAAATAATAATAAATGTAAAATCCTGTATAACTTTTGATTTGCTACTGAATTATATTTATAACACAAGTTTTCCCTTGTTTTCTTGTTGACGAGCTTTCAGACGGTAAAGGGGCTTTTGGAGCACATCGATCCGGGAACAGCCTCCACGAATACATCGAATGCATCTTCATTATTAAATCATATTAAAACTACACCAGCAGTCATGTTTCAAAAGCATGAAATAAAACGATGAGCTATCATATTTAAGTTTCCTAATGCATTACACTGCAAAAATGATTTTCATAAGTAGTGCTTTATTCTTTTTTTTAATCAAGATACATTTACTTGAGATGCAAAATGACTTTGTATCAATGCATGGACATTTATGGTTGCAGTTATTAATCATATGGTTAAAACAAGAGGACATATCTATTAGTGGGGTCAGAATTATTATTATTTTTTTCTCATAAAACAAGACTCAATATC
>CM049882.1:30949182-30954182 GCA_027474115.1 Schizopygopsis malacanthus
TTTACTTATAATGAGTTGTAAACTTTATGTTGTAAATAAATACGCGTTGATTAATTTTGCATTCTCGTTGTCTCCCTCATTTGTCGCGGCTTCGAGCCGGCCGTGACAAAGATATAATAAATGCTTTAAGTAGTAATTATTTGTATCTTTTGTAGTGTGTGTGTGTGTGTGTGAGAGAGAGAGTGTCTGTGTGCCTGAGTGTGTGTGAGAGAGTGTCTGTGTGTGCGTGCGTGCATGAGTGTGTGTGAGAGAGAGTGTCTATGTATGTGTGTGTGTGTGTGTGTGTTAGAGAGAGTCTGTGTGTGTGTGTGTGTGTGTGTGTGTGTGCTTGCGTGAGTGTGTGTGTGTGTGTGTGTGTGTGTGTGTTAGAGAGAGTCTGTATGTGTGTGTGTGTGCTTGCGTGAGTGTGTGTGAGTGTGTGTGTGTGAGAGTGTATGTGTGTGTGTGTGTGTGTGAGTGTGTGTGTGTGTGAGAGTGTGTGTGTGCTTGCGTGAGTGTGTGCGAGTGTGTGTGTGTGTGAGAGTGTGTGTGTGTGTGTGTGTGTGTGAGTGTGTGTGTGTGTGTGTGTGTGTGTGTGTGTGTGTGTGTGTGTGTGTGTGTGTGCCGATAGTGCTTCTCTCTCAGATGAAAGTGTTCAAGAGCCTTCAGTGTCCTTCTCTCAGTCTTTGTCTCATCTCTCTGCGCTCATCCGTTTCCAGCCCTTTAATTTTTAATTTTCGGCCGGGTCCAGATCTCTCTGTGTGTGAGTGTGTGCGTGTGTGGGTGTGTGCGTGTGTCTGTGTGTGCGTGTGTCTGTGTGTGCGTGTGTGTGTGTGTATGTGTGTGCGTGTGTGTGTGTGTGTGCGAGTGTGTGTGTGTGTGTGTGTGTGTGTGTGTGTGTGTCTGTGAGTGTGTGCGTGTGTCTGTGTGTGCGTGTGTGTGTGTGTGTGTGCGAGTGTGTGTGTGTGTGTGTGTGTGTGTGTGAGTGTGTGCGTGTGTCTGTGTGTGCGTGTGTCTGTGTGTGCGTGTGTGTGTGTGTGTGTGTGTGTCTGTGAGTGTCTGTGAGAGTGTGTGTGTGTGTGTGTGTGTGTCTGTGTGTCTGTGAGTGTCTGTGAGAGTGCGTGTGTGCGTGTGTGTGCGTGTGTGTCTGTGAGTGTGTGTGTGTGTGTGTGTCTGTGAGTGTGTGTGTGTGTGTGTGTGTGTGTCACTCTGCTTGTTCCAGTCAGATGTGTTTAGTTCAGCTTCTATAGAATCCACTCCAGTCGATCTCATGGATGATTTTCCGCTGTGACGAGGGACTCTGATTCTGTGTGGAGAGCGCAGGCTTTATCTCTATTCAGATACACTCTACTGTGATGCCATAGAAGAGCCATTCTCCAAGAACAGCTCTTAAAAGAAACGTGTGAAGAACATGTTGACGCTTGCGCTGAAAATCCTGTCGCTAATTTGTTGTTTCCAGTCAATAACGCCTGACCGACTTTTAAAAAACGGCCTGTAACGCTCTCATTATATGCTGTATTATCACCAAATCTTGGGTTCAGTCTTTTATTGATTTGGTTTATTGATCTGAGCTTACGCAGCTCAGTTTTTGAGTGAGAAGGCATTATTTAGGACTCTATGAAATTCTTAAATTCTGCTTTTTTTTTCCATATAAATTTTTCTGGACTCTGTTTTAATGGATAGAGTTTAACAACAACAGTCTATTTTAGACTTAACATACATTTTAGAGCATTATGAAATTCAAAGAACAGTTGTTAAAATCACTTTTTTTCTAAGTGTGAAGAACATTGTAACTGTCACGGGACTGCACGGGGGAGCCAGGAACGAGGAGACGAGGATAACATGAACAGTAGACTTTACTAGGACACGGAGGTAGACAGACACAGATGATGGTTGGGGTACATACACTTCCATTGACATATACATAGACATTAACAATAACCGACAGGAAACATGGGGCAGAACAGACTATATATAGGGAGACATAACTGGAAACACCTGGGACGTAATCAGGACACAGGCGGAGACTAATCAACTAATGACAGGACACTAGGAAAACCAAATATGGGCATGGAAAACACAAGGCAGAGGGAGACAAAGTCTGACAGTAACCCCTTTTTTCTGTTTTAATGTTTCTGAATTCCGTTTTTTCTGTTAGAATTTTTCAGAATTCCATTTTTTCTGTTTGAATTTTTCAGAATTCCATTCTGTTTGAATTTTTCTGAATTCCATTTTTTCTGTTTTGATTTTTTCTGAATTCTATTTTTTCTGTTAGATTTTTTCTGAACTCTGTTTTAATGGATACAGTTAAAAATACATAATAATACATTAGGGCCCCATGACGTACATTCATTTTTTGTAATTTTTTTAATTCTGTTTTATTTTTACCAAATTTTGTGTTTATCATTATAATTTGTCTGGATTCCATTTTAATGGTTTAATTAAATTTGAGTACCCAAAAATAATGCCTAATCAATTGAAATATTTATCTACTTATTTTCAATTATAAGGCCCTATGAATAAATATATATTTGTAAATGTAAAAAATGAAAGCAAAAAATGTAAACAATTTAATATTTTAATCAAATGAAAATTACACACACTTTCATCTTTTGCTAAAGTGCCACTCAGAAATAACAGAAATATACGGTTAAAATCAAAACGTATGATTATAAAATTTAAAGTCTTCATTATTATTACTTTGAGGCATACATTCTATTGTACAGCAGTTACATATTTCTCACATAATTTCTTCAGGTTAAACTCAAATTTAAGGGTTCAGTTGTACTTTTGAATCCAAAATTCAAATTCTGGAAGATTCTGTGCTATACAGTAAATTCAATTTTTATGACAGGATTCCACGATTTTGTCAGTGTTGATTCATAAAAATATCAATGAGGCCTACGATCAATCATCTCCAAAAAGAATCACAAAACCTGTGAAAGAAAACAAGCTGACTAAAAATTGCATGCAACATGAAATTCAGAAACAATTTTTTGTAGCCTGGTAATTTTTTGAGTGTTTTTATAAACTCATTTTAAGAGCATGAGACTGGAATAGTGTATGCTATTCCTCTGCTCTTAGATCCGTTTCTCCTCCGCCTGAAGGCATCTTGACCCAGAAAGCAAACGCTGTTGAATTGAGTCTCTTGTAGATTGAACAGAACACACTTGTGCTTGGTGACAACAATGGATGGAGCAGCTAAATATATCAGAGTCGTGGGAATAGAAGACGCTTGAAATATAAAGACACTACTCTGCAAACCCAGCGGCGCCGCAGTCGTAACGCGACCGATGCATTATGCAGCATTACATAAAACACTGCGCCTCAAACCTGACATCGTTCATGAGCGCGTACTGCTGATAAACACACGCTCCACGAACATAATGCATTCAAAACAGGTCGATTATTTTAGCATTCTGAAGAATCCTTATTTTATAAAACAGTTATAACTTCATAAACTGATAAGCAACTTCTCATTAATGAGGGAATGTGAAAATATTCGAATGTTATTACTGCACTTTTATTATAACCACACCAAAAACTATGATGCAAAATATCTATATATTTTTGTCAGTATTGATGGGAAATTTGATTTGCATAAATCATTGTCTGAAATTTATAAGAATATATAATCTGATAATTATCACTTAACTCCATTGGAATGAATGGAATTTAATTAAACTCATTTGAATTTCAAACTCATGATTGCTCATATTTGTAAACCTATATATTTATTTCTAAATGAACAACACAAATATTACTCTGAAAAGTTTTTAAATAAAATCAATTAATTTTACTTGCGTAAACTTTCACTTTCAGATGCATTTTTTCATGCTGCAATGCTTAGACGTTCACATTCATGTTTATCAACTAAATTCAGTCCAAAAAGTGTGTGAGACATGGGGTAAAGCTAAACATATTTTATATATTTTTTTATATTAATATGACTTTATAGATAATTTTACAAAACCTTTTTTGTCACTTAGAAGCACTTCATACACAGTGTTGGGGAAAGTTACTTTTTAAAGTGATGCATTACAATATTGTGTCACTCCCTAAAAAGTAAGTAATTATGTTACTTAGTTACTTTTAATGGAAAGTAATGCGATACGTTACTTTTGAGTTACTTTGTAAATCTGTGCAGGGCTGGGCTTGTTTGTTTCTAATATAAAAAGTTACAAATGTAAAGCCTTTTCACACCAGAACTGAAGTGAATCCGGATCAGACTGAGGGAATGTAAATTCCCGTCTGTACAGTAGAGGGCGCCGCTCAAACTAATCACATGAAGAATATGACGCAGTTCAACAATATTCAGCAATAACTCAAACCAAACACTAGTGTGTATTTAAGATTATTAGTATGGTTGAATTGGATCATAGAAGATCAGTAACAAAGACATCGGTTATAAAATATGATTAAATACATAAATTATATTTGTCTTATTTAACCGATTTAATTATTGCAGGTTTTCATAATATTCTGAGTTTGCATTCGACTGTTTTTATTGATTTTGAGGAACATTGAATGTGAGATGATAAATACATGTTGATATTTAGTCTAGAGCTACAGTAATATCATGTGATGTCATGCGTTCGTCTCGGAGCGCATCACAGAAATCATCCTGATTAACATGCTTTTAAAAACATTAATAAAGCGCACCGCTGGATTGGACAGATGGCGGAATGGGGCGAAATAGTATTTTTTTCTCGATTATTGTATTTTCATAATCGTTGGTGGCCGAAATCAAAACTGTATTTTGATTAATTGCACAGCCTTTTGCGTTACTTTACTAGTTACTTAACAAAAGTATTCTAATTTATAACTGCGTTATCCCCAACACTGTCCATACATACCCGGGTCAGAAATGACCCGAACACAAAACCTCTTTAATCTCTTAACATCATGGTAAAAAATCTGAAGAAAAAAAGATACTTTATATTTTGATGCTCTTAAAACATCTGCAAAGTTTAGTTCCCTTACTATGCATTTTTTAGACCTTGTTATGCATCTCTTTTGGG
>CM049882.1:30956682-30961682 GCA_027474115.1 Schizopygopsis malacanthus
GATAATAACGCTCCTCTGAGATCCTCCGGTCAGTGTCAGTTTCTCATCCGGATGCTCGTATGTCTGCTCAGGGATTCTCTAAACATGCAAACAGATGATGATAAGCGTGAAATGATCTTGTTCTCCGGTGGATGGGTTTATACGGCTCTCACAGCTTCAGTGTGCCTCAGGCCTCGATCCGCTTTGACCACCGCCAGCATTGTGATGATGTTTTCCAGAGCAGTGACTGAATATCAGCTCGGAGCAGCCGACAGCTGACCTTTAGCACACCGTCTAATTTGTGTTCAACCACAATCACAGGTGTTCATTGTGAATATTTAACCATGCAAACACCCAGCAGGAGTTTAATGCTCTCTTTGGAGGAGATAAATGTGAAGGTGATTAGATTGTTGTTAGTGTCTGACCAGATCTTGTATAATTGCAATGAGAGTTAAAGGAACAGTTCAGCCAAAACTGTGTTCACTTTTAGGCCAATGGATGCTTTGCAGTGAATGGGTGCCGTCAGAATGAGAGTCAATGGATGCTCTGCAGTGAATGGGTGCCGTCAGAATGAGAGTCAATGGATGCTCTGCAGTGAATGGGTGCCGTCAGAATGAGAGTCAATGGATGCTCTGCAGTGAATGGGTGCCGTCAGAATGAGAGTCAATGGATGCTCTGCAGTGAATGGGTGCCGTCAGAATGAGAGTCAATGGATACTCTGCAGTGAATGAGTGCCGTCAGAATGAGAGTCAATGGATGCTCTGCAGTGAATGGGTGCCGTCAGAATGAGAGTCAATGGATGCTCTGCAGTGAATGGGTGCCGTCAGAATGAGAGTCAATGGATGCTCTGCAGTGAATGGGTGCCGTCAGAATGAGAGTCAATGAATGCGCTGCAGTGAATGGGTGCCGTCAGAATGAGAGTCTGATAAAAACATCACACCAGTCCATCAGTTATCATCTGGAGAAGACAAAACCCGAAAACAAATCCAGCATTAAGATGTTTTTAATTAAAATACCACATAGTTCATAATCCATAATAACTCTTCCTCCAGTGAAAAACTGTTCTGTTCTGAATCAGGAGAGAAATCTGCAGAGTTTAAAACAGCTCTAAACTTTAACACTTTTGTCTTCTCCAGATGTTAACTGATGGACTGGAGTGTGATGTTTTTATCAGACTCTCATTATGACGGCACCCATTCACTGCAGAGCATCCATTGACTCTCATTCTGACGGCACCCATTCACTGCAGAGCATCCATTGACTCTCATTCTGACGGCACCCATTCACTGCAGCGCATCCATTGACTCTCATTCTGACGGCACCCATTCACTGCAGAGCATCCATTAACTCTCATTCTGACGGCACCTATTCACTGCAGAGCATCCATTGACTCTCATTCTGACGGCACCCATTCACTGATGCAGTGACACATTTCTCCAAAACAGATGAACTGAGGATCAGCACATTTTCATTGCCGACTGAACCAGTCCTTTAGAGATGTGCTGTTTCTCTTTAACGGATTTGTTGTCTTGTTTCCAGGTTTCTGCTGGTTAATGTTCTTGTGTTGTTGTGGAGGGGCTGATTAGATCTCTGGGTGATATCGGTGCCGGCGGGCAGCTTTGTATTGGAGGTGTCTGCTGTGAACCGATCGAGTCTCCTCTGGATGTAATTACGGAGCGTTTTAGAGTGTTTTCCGTCTGGACGTGTGAGGCTGAAACACTGCTGTTCTCATGAGCTCAAAGGCTTTTCTAACATTCAGGAAAACAACATGTATACTGGATGCTTTGGAGGCCATTTCAACTGGATTATTTTGTTTGCTTGTTTCGCTCGGACGACTAAATTACTTGATTGTTGCCTCTAGACTCTCACAGCAGCTGTTTGACAGAATCAGAGCTTTTTATAGAGTATAAAACAATTTAAAAACTCAGTTATTGCATGCAGGTTATGTCACTCTACCAATCCAAGAGTCATCATAACATGAGATGGGATGCCGGAACCTTCTTTAATCCCAGAGTTTCCACGTTGGGTTGTGTGTGTGTGAGAATTGTAGCCTAATTTAAATAAAATTTTAGCAATAAAACTAGTTAATTTGCATGTACAAAATATGTTTGCATTGTACAATTACACTGTAAAACAAAATCTGTAGTTTTTACTAAATAATTTTGGCAGCGGTGGTTGTAAATTGTAAAACAGTTGTTTTGTTCCTGAATTAATCGGTTCTTTAGAACGAATCTCCTGAATGAATTATTCAAACGACTCACTTGTTTTGTTTCCGAATGAATCGGTTCTTTAGAACGAATCTTCTGAATGAATTATTCAAACGACTCACTTGTTTTGTTTCCGAATGAATCGGTTCTTTAGAACGAATCTTCTGAATGAATTATTCAAACGACTCACTTGTTTTGCTCCCGAATGATAGCAATGCATATTAATAATCAATACTTAAGTTTTGATATATTTACGGTAGAAAATATCTTCATCAAACATGATCTTAATATCCTAATGATTTTTGGCATAAGATAAAAATGTATAATTTTGACCCATACAATGTATTGTTGTCTAATATGACTGCTTTTGTGCTGCAGGATCACAAATGCATTTGCAGTGATATAAGATATTAAACTGTGTATTGACCTTTATCTCCGACACTCTTGATTATCATTTAATGAGCTTTTAATGCAGATTCTGTGCTTGTGACCCGTGACAGTTTGCGCCGTCGAAGCGAGTGTGATATTAATAGGACGTGGGTGTGTGATGATGCATATGTTCCCTCGTGTTTCTCTCGTTAGCGCGGCCTGCACCGTCTTCCTCACTGCGTGTTCATCTGTGTGTGTTTCAGGTGTGCATCGTGCAGAAGCGGGACACGGAGAAGATGTACGCCATGAAGTACATGAACAAGCAGCAGTGCATTGAGCGGGACGAGGTCCGGAACGTCTTCAGAGAGCTTGAGATCCTTCAGGAGATCGAACATGTGTTTTTAGTAAACCTCTGGTGACTATTAAGTGATTCTCTCTCGTCTTCTGCATGTGCATGAGTGACGATGGCACTTTTTTTTCCATCTTTATATTTTTACATATGTTCCAAAAATGCTGGGAAAGTCTGAGTTTGTTTCTTCATCAGATTTGTAGGAATGTGTCTCTGCAGCAGTGAATGGGTGCCGTCAGAATGAGAGTCGGATAAAAACATCACAGCACTCCAGTTCATCAGTTAACATCTAGAGAAGACAAAAGTGTTAAAGTTTAGAGCTGTTTTAAACTCTGCAGATTTCTCTCCTGATTCAGACCAGGACAGTTTTTCACTGGAGGAAGAGTTATTATGGATTATGAACTCTATGGTATTTTAGTTATAAACATCTTAGTGCTGGATTAGTTTCAGGTTTTGTCTTCTCCAGATGTTAACTGATGGACTGGAGTGCTGTGATGTCATTCTGACGGCACCCATTCACTGCAGCGCATCCATTGACTCTCATTCTGACGGCACCCATTCACTGATGCAGTGACCCATTTCTATAAACCTGATGAAGAAAGAAACTCAGATGAACTGGAGTTGTGTGGATTATTGTGTTTTTATCAGACGCTCATTCTGACGGCACCCATTCACTGCAGAGCATCTATTGCTGAGACACAGCACTTTTTCTTTTTGTGGTGAACTATTACTTTGTGTAGGATAGATGCAATTACTGAGAAACGCCGGAAAACTGACATCTGCTCTTTTTTTCTCGCATTAGTGACCTCAGAGAAAAAACTGAATGAAAAATGCACAACATGATGCCTGTAAACACTGGTAAACTCTTTTAATCTGTTTAATGTGGAGATCGTTCCGGAAATCTCTTATATCTGATTGTCTGACGTCACAGGAACTGAGATCTGAGAGAAAGACAGTATAAGTAATATATGAGTTTATCACCATCTTCGTCTTTATACACTCAGGTCATCTTTAAGGCAGTACTACAGGCCTCGGTTTTATGTGACTGCTGAGCTTTTATATGAAGACGTGGAGAATGATCAGATTTTTATCGATTAAACTATATAATTTTCTATATGTTCATTAAAGCATTAGTTTGGTGTGTGTGTGTGTGTGTGTGTGTGTGTGTGTGTGTGTGTGTGTGAGTGAGTGTGTGAGTGAGTGAGTGAAAATATGTGTGAGTGTGTGTGTGAGCGAGTGTGTGTGTGTGTGTGTGTGTGTGTGTGTGTGTGTGTGTGTGTGTGTGTGTGTGTGTGTGTGAGAGAGTGTGTGAGAGAGTGTGTTTGTGTGTGTGTGAGCGAGTGTGTGTGTGTGCGAGCGAGTGTGTGTGTGTGTGTGTGTGTGTGTGTGAGCGAGTGTGTGAGCGAGGTTGTGTGTATGTTTGTGTGTGTGAGCGAGTGTGTTTGTGTGTTTGTGTGTGTGTGTCTGTGTTTCATTTAGGCTGTGTTTTTTGTTGTTTATCTGAAGTAGATTATATTACAATAACAGAGCAGCTTGTAAAGTATTGATTTGAAATTTGATGCAGAATTCTCTGGAAATGCTTGTAGAGATCATACACAAAATACACTCCAAAAAGTTTTGGATTTATGTATTTGAATGGCATATAAAATGTCCATCAATTTGGATCATACGGTTTTAACATACACTAATAAACTTAATGTGATTCATATTTGTGCACAGCAGATGCACACACCGTCTCCTGGTTTATGAATAATACCTGTCGTTTAGTGCTCGATACGGGTGGAAACAGCGTCTGGATCCACAGCTGCGCACCTGACAGAAACCACAAGGTGTGGAGAAATAAACTTCATCAGAGAGAGAATCAAAAATCAAAGCATCTGCCGGCTTTTTGTTCCTAATCACTGCCAACCCGAGAGCATGCAAGCTTGTTTCCAACACTGTATAAAAAATAAAAAAAGCTAAATGTGACTTTTTTTCATGCAATTCTGACTTTTTTCTCAGAATTGCATGATAGAAATGTGCAATTTAAAATAAAAGTATATATTCCGACTAATTCTGACATGCAATTGTGAGTTTACATCATGCAAATCTGATAA
>CM049882.1:30969182-30981682 GCA_027474115.1 Schizopygopsis malacanthus
AAAAATATATATTTTCTTGAGTTTGATATAAAATAAGTAGTTTTTCTTTACATTGTATTTATTTAAATTGTATTTTATTTTTAATTAAAATAATAAAAAATAATTAAAATTTAGATTTTTAATTAAAGTTTTAATTTTCTTGAGTTTGATATAAAATAAGTAGTATTTATTTAAAACTTATTGTATTTAAAAAATAATAATAATAATAATATTTTTTTTTTATTAAAGTTTACATTTTCGTGAGTTTTGTTATTTATATCAGTTTTTTTCAGTTCCATTTTTAATTATGTTAAAACCAAAATTAGCTTTTAGTTTTTATTTTTGGGTTTTAGTTACATAATAAACCTGCGCTTCCCAGACCTTGGATTTCAGGAGATTAGAGCTTTACAGATCAGGCGATTAGATAACAGAAGTTCATATATTCTCTATATAATCGAGTATGTGACAAAAATACAAACTCTCTTTCCTTCGTCTGACACACGTCTCGCTCTGAGAATAACATCTGCACACAGATGATAGACAGCTCACGTCGACACTTTAATTAAAACCTACAAATCATCTCAACAACCTCAATCTGAGAGAGAGCTTCTGATGGTGTCGTCTATAGCTCTCATATAATGACGTCTATGTCGTCTATAGCTCTCATATAATGACGTCTATGTCGTCTATAGATCTCATATAATGACGTCTATGTCGTCTATAGATCTCACATAATGACGTCTATGTCGTCTATAGCTCTCATATAATGACGTCTATGTCGTCTATAGTTCTCACATAATGACGTCTATGTCGTCTATAGATCTCATATAATGACGTCTATGTCATCTATAGATCTCATATAATGACGTCTATGTCGTCTATAGCTCTCATATAATGACGTCTATGTCGTCTATAGTTCTCACATAATGACGTCTATGTCGTCTATAGATCTCATATAATGACGTCTATGTCGTCTATAGATCTCACATAATGACGTCTATGTCGTCTATAGATCTCATATAATGACGTCTATGTCGTCTATAGATCTCATATAATGACGTCTATGTCGTCTATAGATCTCACATAATGACGTCTATGTCGTCTATAGCTCTCATATAATGACGTCTATGTCGTCTATA
Source organism: Schizopygopsis malacanthus (assembly GCA_027474115.1). Classification (NCBI taxonomy): domain Eukaryota; kingdom Metazoa; phylum Chordata; class Actinopteri; order Cypriniformes; family Cyprinidae; genus Schizopygopsis; species Schizopygopsis malacanthus. The sequence goes on from CM049882.1 coordinate 30,970,301, forward strand.
GATCTCATATAATGACGTCTATGTCGTCTATAGATCTCATATAATGACGTCTATGTCGTCTATAGCTCTCATATAATGACGTCTATGTCGTCTATAGCTCTCACATAATGACGTCTATGTCGTCTATAGATCTCACATAATGACGTCTATGTCGTCTATAGCTCTCATATAATGACGTCTATGTCGTCTATAGTTCTCACATAATGACGTCTATGTCGTCTATAGATCTCATATAATGACGTCTATGTCATCTATAGATCTCATATAATGACGTCTATGTCGTCTATAGCTCTCATATAATGACGTCTATGTCGTCTATAGTTCTCACATAATGACGTCTATGTCGTCTATAGATCTCATAATGACGTCTATGTCGTCTATAGATCTCACATAATGACGTCTATGTCGTCTATAGATCTCACATAATGACGTCTATGTCGTCTATAGATCTCATAATGACGTCTATGTCGTCTATAGATCTCATATAATATAATGACGTCTATGTCGTCTATAGCTCTCATATAATGACGTCTATGTCGTCTATAGATCTCATATAATGACGTCTATGTCGTCTATAGATCTCATATAATGACGTCTATGTCGTCTATAGATCTCATATAATGACGTCTATGTCGTCTATAGATCTCATATAATGACGTCTATGTCGTCTATAGCTCTCATATAATGACGTCTATGTCGTCTATAGATCTCATATAATGACGTCTATGTCGTCTATAGATCTCATATAATGACGTCTATGTCGTCTATAGATCTCATATAATGACGTCTATGTCGTCTATAGATCTCATATAATGACGTCTATGTCGTCTATAGATCTCATATAATGACGTCTATGTCGTCTATAGATCTCATATAATGACGTCTATGTCGTCTATAGATCTCATATAATGACGTCTATGTCGTCTATAGATCTCATATAATGACGTCTATGTCGTCTATAGATCTCATATAATGACGTCTATGTCGTCTATAGATCTCACATAATGACGTCTATGTCGTCTATAGATCTCATAATGACGTCTATGTCATCTATAGATCTCATATAATGACGTCTATGTCGTCTATAGATCTCATATAATGACGTCTATGTCGTCTATAGATCTCATATAATGACGTCTATGTCGTCTATAGATCTCATATAATGACGTCTATGTCGTCTATAGATCTCATATAATGACGTCTATGTCATCTATAGATCTCATATAATGACGTCTATGTCATCTATAGATCTCATATAATGACGACTATGTCATCTATAGATCTCATATAATGACGTCTATGTCATCTATAGATCTCACATAATGACGTCTATGTCATCTATAGATCTCACATAATGACGTCTATGTCATCTATAGATCTCATATAATGACGTCTATGTCATCTATAGATCTCATATAATGACGTCTATGTCGTCTATAGATCTCATATAATGACGTCTATGTCGTCTATAGATCTCACATAATGACGTCTATGTCGTCTATATATCTCATGTCTCTTTGCCCTCCGACCCTGTGCTCCAGGTACTCGTTCCAGGACGAGGAGGACATGTTCATGGTGGTGGATCTGCTGTTAGGAGGAGATCTGCGCTATCATCTGCAGCAGAGCGTGCAGTTCACCGAGGACGCTGTGAAGCTCTACCTGTGCGAGATGACGCTGGCGCTCGACTACCTGCAGAGCCAGCACATCATACACAGGTGTGTGTTCACTCGCTTTAACTTTATAATCCATCACCAGCCTCCAGTGAACACGATAACTCACACAGAGCAACAGTGCAAGTAACGCGACTTACATAATCAAATTACTTTTTGAAGTAACTAGTAAAGTAAGGGATTACTTTTTAATTTAGAAGGAAACATCGTAGTCACTTTTCTCATGTATTTGATGTATTATAATCAGTGTTGGGGAAAGATACATTTAAAAGTAATGCATTACAATATTGCGTTACTCCCTAAAAAAAGTTACTAATTACTTTACTTAGTTACTTTTTATGGAAAGTAATGCGTTACGTTACTTTTGCGTTACTTTCGCGTTACTTTTTAAATATGAGCAGGGCTTGATTGTTTGTTTTTAATACAAGAAGTTATATTTATAGCAAATATAAAAGCCTTTCACACCAAAAAGTGTAATGAATAAACCTCAGACTGAAGGACGAGTAAATCACGTCTGTACAGAAGAACACAGGAGAAGTTCAACACTCTTCAGCAATAAAACACAATTGTTAGTTTATCTAAAGTATTTTTGATTATTATTATGATTGAACTGATCATCAAAGCTCATCAGCAAACACATCGGTTAATAAAATGAGATTAGATATATTTGTGTTGTTTAACATATTTAATTATTGCAGGTTTGTGTCATATTCTGAGTTTGTATTTCACTGTTTTAATTAATTTTGATGAAAACTGAATCTGTTTTTTGTGAGTGTGATGAATTAATACACATTCATATTTAGTCTAGATTAGATCTACAGTAAGATCATGTTCACACGGTGCACTGTCATCAATAAATGGAAACAAGTAACTCAGATATTTTCTAGTAAATTAAAAAGTAATACGTTACTTTACTAGTTACTTGAAAAAAGTTATATTATTACGTAACTCGCGTTACTTGTAATGCGTTACCCCCATCACTGATTATAATATGCATAAGCAATTTTACATGCACATATCCGGATTTAAACTTGGCATAAATATGTACGGACATGCGTACGAAGTCTTTTGGAGTGAGAAGTAATGGATTTTAAACTGTGTTTTCATTTCATGCATTTAGAGTAAATATCCCACTCTCATTAAGCACTGAAATTACACAGTCATTATGCAGAAGTTATGCTAAATTTAATTTAGACATGTAGTGAATGCATTTGATCACTTTTTATGTTGCATCCTATGTTTTAATGACAGCGAGGAGTGCTATAGGTGAACAATAATTCATTTTTGAACTAAACTGCAGACTATTTAACTATTTATTTATTTATTATTTTGTATTTTTTTAGCGAGAACAATGATTATGATGTGCGCTTACTTCGATATTATGTTGGATGCGGTGGTCGAACGGGTCAGTCCATTGTCCGGTTTGAATAGCACCAATGATAATATCTTACTGTACAACCGTGTAAAGCCACTGTATTTTAATTAAAGGACAAGATGTGCACATTTCCTTTTTAAAATACGTTCAGTAATTCTCTGAGTCAGTAATTATTATTACACTGCAAACAATATAGCTCTATTATATCAGCTGTGTACACTAAACACAGATGCTCAGCTAAACTGAATACATTTAATTTGATTTTAATAGTTTAAAACAATTTAAATATTATACGACCTGTGTAAAACAATGAGATCAACTTTTGTAAACCGTTTTATTTTTATGGATATTTTCATTATAGAACAGAACAAGGATACTGGATAATTATTAGCTATAAAAATATATGTGTAGGTTATGGCCTAAATTGAATTACAGTCAGGATTTCCTTACTGTACCTTTGACGGTGTTAAACACGGGTGGGAATATGCATGGAAATGATAGATGTGTGCTCATTTAGAAAGCTCTGTGTGTGCGTGTGTGTGTGTGTGTGTGTGTGTGTGTGTGTGTGTGTACACTCTGCTCGCAGGGATTTGTTGTGTAATTGCATGTTTAGTTCTGCGGGGCTCCTCAGGGAGACAAGGATTCTGTGCCAAATAAAATGTGTGCTTGTCTTGTTTTGGGCCCCGTCACAAACGCTTTAGAACAGAACTGACAGTGAACGCAGTGGACTGAATCTCTGTGTGTGTGTGTGTGTGTGTGTGTGTGTGTTTGTGAGAGAGAGAGAGTGTGTGTGTGTGTGTGTGTGTGTGTGTGTGTGTGTGTGTGTGTGTGTGTGCGTCTGTTTGTGTGTGTGTGTGTGTGTGTGTGTGTGTGTATGTTTGTGAAAGAGAGAGTGTGTGTGTGTGTGTGTGTGTGTGTGTGTGTGTGTGTGTGAGAGAGAGAGTGTGTGTGTGTGTGTGTGTGTGCGTGTGTGTCTGTATTAGTCAGTCACATTGTTTTCTCTGCGGTGGATTTTGCTGTATGTTTCTGAAGGAGTGTTTTTTGTCTATAGTATTATTTAGTTGTGCTATGTTGGGCAGAAGTGTTTCCTAGCAACAGTGTGTCGTGTCACGCTGTCACCGAGGTAAAATTAGTCCGAGTGGAGGATTCCTGAAATCAGGAGGGTAAGCGGAGCATCTGGAAACATCCGAACAGATCCTGCTCTGGTTAAAGACTGATATGCTGCAGGGATACTGGTGTTTGTCTGTGATTCCTCAAAGCATGTGTCTGTAGGGGTGCGGCTGGTTTGCTTAAGATAACTCAGCAACATCCATAACACCCTAGAAACGCCCTAGCAACGACCCAGAATAAACTAGCAATCCCATAACAACAGACTGAAAACATAACCTTCCTAGACTAAACTGCAAGAAACACCCTAAAGCCCAGAATAACCTAGCCTAGAAACTAAAAACCTGCCTAGAAACTAACACGCTAGAAACACCCTAGCAACGACCCAGAATAACCTAGCAATCCCATAGCTACAGACTAAAAACAAAAGCTGCCTAGAAACTACCATAACACGCTAGAAACACCCTAGCAACGGCCCAAAATAACCTAGCAATCCCATAGCAACACATTAAAAACAGAACATTGTAATTTGCTTTGGATAAAAGCGTCTGTTAAATGCATAAATGAAATGAAATTTGTGCGTGTGTGTGTGTGTGTCACATCTCTGTGTGAATTAATCCCATCATGCTCTCTGGCATCTTAATGACAGCAGGGGAATATCTCTCTGTTAATTAGCTGCGAGGGAATCAGAATATGGCTTTAGCTGGATGCCGCTTTATTCTTAAATTGTGTGTGTGTGTGTGTGTGTGTGTATGTATGTGTGTGTGTGTGGCTGTGTGTGTGTGTGTGTGTGTGTGTGTGTGCGTGCGCGCTCATTTTAATTAGTGAGTGTGTTAAAAGTGTGACGGCCCCCTGAGAACTTAACATTCACACAAAAAATTTCGAAACACGGCAGCAGATGCAGTCAGAGAGAACTGACGTGTAAATAAAGTCCAGGTGTTGACGTCATCTGAACTGATGTGATGATGTCTTGATCTCTTCACACAGGGACGTCAAACCAGACAACATCCTCCTGGACGAGCAAGGTGAGATGTGTCTGTCTGTGTGTGTGTGTGTGTGTGTGTGTGTGTGTGTGTGTGTGTGTGTGTGTGTGTGTGTGTGTGTGTGTGTGTGTGTCTGTCTGTTTGTCTGTGTGTGTGTGTGTGTGTGTGTGTGTGTGTGTGTCGGTGTCTGTGTCTGTGAGTGTGTCTGTGTCTGTGTCTGTGTGTCTCTCTGTGTGTGTGTGTGTGTGTGTGTGTGTGTGTGTGTGTGTGTGTGTGTGTCTGTCTGTGTCTGTGAATGTTTCTGTGTCTGTGTCTGTGTGTCTGTGTCTGTGTCTGTGTGTGTGTGTGTGTGTGTGTGTGTGTGTGTGTGTGTGTCTGTGTGTGTGTGTGTGTGTGTGTGTGTGTGTGTGTGTGTGTGTGTGTCTGTCTGTCTGTCTGTCTGTGTCTGTGAATGTTTCTGTGTCTGTGTGTCTGTGTCTGTGTCTGTGTCTGTGTCTGTGTCTGTGTCTGTGTCTGTGTCTGTGTCTGTGTCTGTGTGTGTGTGTGTGTGTGTGTGTGTGTCTGTCTGTGTCTGTGAATGTTTCTGTGTCTGTGTCTGTGTCTGTGTGTGTGTGTGTGTGTGTGTGTGTGTGTGTGTGTGTGTGTGTGTGTGTGTGTCTGTGTCTGTGTCTGTGTGTGTGTGTGTGTGTGTGTGTGTGTGTGTGTGTGTGTGTGTGTGTGTGTGTGTGTCTGTGTCTGTGTCTGTGTGTGTGTGTGTGTGTGTGTGTGTGTGTGTGTGTGTGTGTGTGTGTGAAGCTCTCAGAAAGGGTTCAGGGAGACGAGTGTGTGTTCTCTTTTGGTCTATTCGTGGTGTTTCCTGTTTTAGAAAGAGGGCATTATTGCGCTGGATTGCTCTCTAGTAGTTTGAGCTTCAGCTCCGCTTCTCGTCTGTCTGTTGTTCTTCAGGTCACGCGCATTTAACAGACTTCAACATCGCTACCATAGTCAAGGACGGTGAACGAGCCACGGCATTAGCGGGGACAAAGCCTTACATGGGTAAGACACATCTCATCATCTACATCACAGATCCAGAACTCAAGAATTTATGACGATCTCTGAACATCTTCCAGTTTTCATTTTATATTTTCTGTACAGACCAACATTACTGTGCAATTTTTTTACAGACGGATATATTATTGTTTGATAAACTATTTCAGTTATCGAACTCAACCAGGAGTGCAAGATCCAAGCATTAAAAATTATTTGACATAAGACAAAATCTAAAATAACTCATATTTTGATTCAACCGTTCCACAACAGTTTGCTAATTCCTTTGAAAACCCAGGATTTATCTCTCAATTGTTATCATTGGCTAATATTTTTATTCAGAACCACGATTTCTTGATTTAAAACAACCGTGGGAAAACATTACATATTAATTTATTGATAAAAAAAAAAAAACACAAAGCACTAGTTATTAATGTGTCCTGCTGGTTTTTTAGCATATTGTTTTGCAGTTGCTAGGGTGTTTTTGGGTGGTTCGGAGTGTTGCCGTGACATTTATATGTGGATGCTAATGAGGTCTAATTTAGATATATGAGGAAGCCTCAGTTATTTTAAATGTGTATTTTCTAGACCTGCAAAAGTCATGGACATTAATCAAATCTTACAACGACTATACATTTTACTAGTTATGCAAAAAATATTTTATAACTTAGAAATTATGAGCCGCACAGGTATATTTGTAGCAATAGACAACAATACATTGTATGGGTCAAAATTATACATTTTTATTTTATGACAAAAATCATTAGATATTAAAATCATGTTCCATGTAAATTTCCTACCGTAAATATATCAAAACTTAATTATTGATTAGTAATATGCATTGCTAAGAATGTAATTTGAACAACTTTAAAGATGATTTTCTCAATATTTAGATTTTTTTGCATCCTCAGATTCCAGATTTTCAAATATTGTCCGATCATAACAAAACCATACATCAATGGAAATATTATTTAAATTTAAATTACGTTTTGTGAAGGATGCTGGTAGGAAGCCCTAGCTGTGTTTATTAACAATCTGTAAAATATATATTTTAGGTATGGAAATTACATTTTGAGTTTTGATATTTGGGATATGGTCATTGCGCTATAATCCCCACCCCACCCCCATCCCTGCCCCTACTGTCTGATTATATAATGCATGTGTGTTCTCCTAACAGCTCCAGAGATCTTCCAGTCGTTTGTGAGTGGAGGAACCGGTTATGCGCTCGAGGTGGACTGGTGGTCGCTGGGCGTGACGATCTTTGAGGTTCTGCGAAGTTGGGTACGTTTTTGTATTTTTTTGCTTTTTGTTTATTTACATTTTTGGGCAGATGAAAGCGTCATGTTTCACTGATGAAAAGTCCAGAGCTGCGTGATTGTAGAGAACCTCGGTGGCAATGGTTTCTACGATCTACTGATGCTCACGATGGTTTTGGGAAACGCAGATTGACGAGGCAACAGTAAAATTATTATTTGGACTGAAGTCTCCAGCAGGGGGTGCTGATGTGCTGGTGCTTAGCTACACTGTAAAAAACTACCGTGAATTGAACAGCTACAGTAAAGTGCTACAGTAAAAACCTGTTAAATGTCTAACGGTAAGTTCTTTTACTATATATGGTGAAAAACTGTCTTGGACATTACATGTCATTTTACGGTAGTATATTGTATTTGGAAGTGAAAAAAACAGTAAACAACCGTAAATTGACATTCCCAGAAATCCCTGCGTTACATTTCAAATTTGATGTTTTTTTGTTGTTGTTGAAATAACTATGTTTCTTCTTAGTTTTTTCTTATCAGGTGTGTACATCTAGGGGCGTATTACAGAAAGTTTCTTATCTTAGGTCTTAAGTTAAGATATGTTAAATTAGGATTTTTCGCAAATTCGAATGACAGATGCTAATCTTAACTTGATGTGGGATACTTATCCTATCTTACAAAATCGTATCTTATCTCTAGTTAGGAAATCTTAAATGGCATAATCAAGCTCGACAGCGCAGGTCAGTTACCAAGCAACCTACACTGCTGATGAGGTAAACAAAAAAAAACGCCTTTTGCAAAAAATGCAAAGCATTAGTCACTTGCACAACAACTGGCAATGCTCCGTGATGCTTTTGTTGGTCTCTGTAATGCTGGTTGCAGTTCCTGTTGCGTGGCAGTCTGTAATTATTTTTATAAGTGTTTTCTCATCAAAATGTAACACTTCTTCAGCGTCTTTCTACCATTAAACATCTCATTCTTCATTTTCAATTATTAATGAATGTAATACCACTGTTGGACAGAGCAACTCTAAGCAGGTTTTCTGTTAGATTTCGAATAATGTTGAAGTTAGGACAGCTGTGGGGTTGCCCTAAAGTTAAGACAGTTTTTAGAGGTTTTTTATCAAGTTAGGTTTCTGTAATACCCCGGTAGTTAAGATAAGATAACACACTTAGGAAATGCTGTTTTGTAATAGCTTTTGTCCTAAATGTGGTCCTAACTGAAATGACCATGGTAACCAAACACATAAGATACGATTTTAAAGTTAGGATATTTCTGTAATACACCCACAGGGTTGTATGTTACATCTAATGTTGTTAAATTAATGTTTATTGCATTATTTCAGTTTCATGCGTGTACCATGATGGTGATTAGTGTTTGTGTGAATATGCACCTTCTATATATGTTAATATTTAAAAGCTGCTTGTGATTGGCTTTGGTTCATCATGTGACTTTCTCATCATCAACTGCTTTTGGTGGTTATCGGTGTATTACAAAGGTACAAAACAGTACTTCAATAGGTTGGTATATTAACATTATATCAGTTAATGAAACTAAAAACGTAAAATGTTGCTACCGTATTTTTTAACGGTAAAAATCTGGCAACTACAGCTGCCGATTTTTACCGTAATTTTACAGATTGTTTTTTACAGTGTAGCTTAACCTCTTTGGTCAACCATCTTTACCAACTAAGCTTTACTGGTTTGCAACCCCAACCCTAGAAACCAACTTGGACAACTGTACAGATTCATACAGAGTTTCAGCAGGACCAAAGCTAACGGGAACCTTCACTAATGATTATTAAAATATCAATGTTAGGGCAAGATGTTCTTAAAGTAATGTTTATAGAATGTTTTCATAATGGACTGAGATCAATATTTTTAGTCAATATTTGAACATCAATATTTGATGTTCAGTACTCTTTCAGAAGATATTTAATAGCGCCTCCTCCTACCGTATAACAGTGAAAACACGAAAAGTTGGAAAATAATGTCAATGGCAGGGAAAGAGTTAAACAATGTTTTAATCATGACAAAAAAACTGGAGATTTCAGTGATTTAGAAATATTTCAAATAAAGTTTTGTATAATGTTACAATTCATTACCTGGGAAGCCCTGAACACATAGGTGCCCCTGGAGCACAAACGCAGTCATAAGCAGCACAGGCATATTTGTAGCAATAGCCAACAATACATTGTATGGATCAAAATTATATATTTTTCTTTTATGCCAAAAATCATTAGATATTAAGATTATGTTTCATGAAGATATTTTGTAAATTTCCTACCTTAAATATATCAAAACTTCATTTTTAATTAGTAATATGCATTGCTAAGAACTTCATTTGAACAACATTAAAGGTGATTTTTTTTTGCACCCTCAGATTCCAGGTTTTCAAATAGTTGTATCTCAGCCAAATATTGTCCTATCATAACAAACCATACAACAATGAAAAGCTTATTTATTCAGCCTTTAGATGACGTGTATTTTACATATGATGTACATGATGTATAATTGACCCTTATGACTGATTTTGTGGTCCAGGGTCACATTTATGTCTCTCTCTGTCTGTCTCTCAGAGGCCATACGACATCCACGCCAGTAACTCAGTGGAGTCTCTACTGCAGCTGTTCAGTACAGTCAGTGTACAGTACAGCTCATCCTGGCACAAAGACCTCATCTCGCTGCTGAGGAAGGTGAGATCAATAGACCATCACAAACATACACAACTAATGCTCCAGATGAAGAACCGGCTCACTAGCAGCCAGTGTCGGGGAAAGTTACTTGAATGTGTTTTTATGCAGGTGCCTAGAACTACAGTAAGATCGTGTCGATATTTAGTCTAGAGCTACAGTAAGATCATGTTGATATTTAGTCTAGAGCTATAGTAAGATCATATTGATATTTAGTCTAGATCTACAGTAAGATCATGTTGATATTTAGTTTAGAGCTACAGTAAAATTGTGTTGATATTTAGTCTAGATCTACAGTAAGATTGTGTTGATATTTAGTCTAGAGGTACAGTAAGATCGTGTTTATATTTAGTCTAGAACTACAGTAAGATCATGTTGATATTTAGTCTAGAGCTACAGTAAGATCGTGTTGATATTTAGTCTAGATCTACAGTAAGATCGTGTTGATATTTAGTCTAGATCTACAGTAAGATCGTGTTGATATTTAGTCTAGATCTACAGTAAGATCGTGTTGATATTTAGTCTAGATCTACAGTAAGATCGTGTTTATATTTAGTCTATATCTACAGTAAGATCATGTTGATATTGGGTCTAGAACTACAGTAAGATCATGTTGATATTTAGTCTAGAGCTACAGTAAGATCATATTGATATTTAGTCTATATCTACAGTAAGATCATGTTGATATTTAGTCTAGAGCTACAGTAAGATCGTGTTGATATTTAGTCTAGATCTACAGTAAGATCGTGTTGATATTTAGTCTAGATCTACAGTAAGATCGTGTTGATATTTAGTCTAGATCTACAGTAAGATCATGTTGATATTTAGTCTAGAACTACAGTAAGATCATGTTGATATTTAGTCTAGAACTAAAGTAAGATCATGTTGATATTTAGTCTAGAACTACAGTAAGATCATGTTGATATTTAGTCTAGAGCTACAGTAAGATCATATTGATATTTAGTCTAGATCTACAGTAAGATCATGTTGATATTTAGTTTAGAGCTACAGTAAGATCGTGTTGATATTTAGTCTAGAACTACAGTAAGATCATGTTGATATTTAGTCTAGAACTAAAGTAAGATCGTGTTGATATTTAGTCTAGAACTACAGTAAGATCATGTTGATATTTAGTCTAGATCTACAGTAAGATCGTGTTGATATTTAGTCTAGAACTAAAGTAAGATCGTGTTGATATTTAGTCTAGAACTACAGTAAGATCATGTTGATATTTAGTCTAGAGCTACAGTAAGATCATATTGATATTTAGTCT
>CM049882.1:30986682-31001682 GCA_027474115.1 Schizopygopsis malacanthus
ACATACATACATAGATATGTACAAACATAGTACGTGTATATGTATATGTATATGTACAAAATATATTAATGGAACATGATCTTTACTTAATATGCTAATGAGTTTTGGCATAAAAGAAAAATGTATAATTTTAACCCATACAATGTATTGTTGGATATTGCTACAAATATACTCCAGCGACTTAAGACTGGTTTTGTGCTCCAGGCCAGGGTCACAAATGTTAAATAGTCATTTGAAATACAAAAATAAAAAGATACTTTAAATGTTAAATTAGAACCACCAGTAGGTGTCAGCAAGTCACTCATAAGAGAGTCATTGCGATTGAACAGAATCATTTAAACGGTTAATTCAAGGAATGAAACACGTCATTGCTCAGAGTCAGAGACGCAAAACTGTGTTTGGAATTATTTTTGTTGTCGAAATAGAGCAAAAACAGGCAATATGGTGTCTAAAACGTAAGTCTCTTAATTAACTTCTTGTTTTTTGAACTGTGTAAAAAACAAAACTACAGGCCTATGTAATCATGGTGATTTTTTTGAGAAAAACGGCATTCTTCATGTGATGTTGACTTACTATATTAAATGATATAAATATATACATTTTCTGCTTCTATATCTTCAATTTTGTGATCATTCTAAACGCATTTCAACAGACTGAATCACGCAGTGAAAGAAAGCACTCCATATGCACGCGGATTAGAATAATAATTTTTTTAATCAAACTTCGCTTATCAACACACAAAAAACACGTGCATATACACCTATAAACACTCGCACATACATATAAACTTACATGCATATACACCTATAAACACTCGCACATTATTAATGTATGTGCGAGTGTTTATAGGTGTATGCACGTGTTTTTTGTGTGTTGATAAGCGAAGTTTGATTTAAATCCTAGGCGGCGCCTCATACGGATTAGTCTAATCTAACGTTACTAGATTTCACGGCACACTGTTTAGAGTGATTTGTTTGGTTTTAAGCAAAATACTGATAGTGTCAAATCGCACATCGTTAAAACAACAATTACTATATTTTCGCAGACAACATTACTATATTTTTGACGACCTACACCACTGTCTTTTTGGCTCATTTGTGAAAAACCTTTTTCTAAACCGTCAAAGCTTCATTTTTACCACCAATGCAACGATGCAAGTATTTAACTTACCTTATCTCCACATGCTTGCGAAGGGTTGATGTTGAGATGTTATAAGCTGCTAGTTCGGTCTCCCGAGGCAAATACAGCTAACACTGCATAATAGAGCATGAATATATGGCCAGGGGTTCACTTCATTTCCTCCGAGTTCAACTTCAGCAGAATACGACAGGGTTTGGTTTTCAGCTGGGTCTGCACCATTAACGCCTGTCTTGTTCGTCTGCATCTTTCTTGTGATTTTAGCGCCAGTTTCTTCTTCTGCCCATTATTTACTGCAGTTGTTTCCACGGAGCGATTTTTTTTTACTCAGTAACGAATGTGTTTTAAAATGTAGCGAAGTACAATACTTCACACAAAATATACTTAAGTAAAAGTAAAATTACAGATTAAAAAAATTACTTAAAAAAGTACAAGTACACAAAAAAGCTACTCAATTACAGTAACGCGAGTAAATGTAATTCGTTACTTTCCACCTCTGATAGATACACACATACATACATTGATACACACATACATACATAGATATATACATAGATTCATAGATACGTACATTCATAGATAGATACATAGATACACACATACATACATACATAGATATACACACACACATACATACATAGATATATACATAGATTCATAGATATGTACATACATACATACATACATACATATATACATACATAGATACATAGAAACATACATACATACATACATAGATACACACATACATACATTGATAGACACATACATACATAGAAACATACATACATACACACATAGAAACATACATACATAGATTTATAGATACATAGATACACACATACATACATTGATACACACATACATACTTAGATAGATACACACATACGTACATAGATACATACATAGAAACATACATACATACATAGATGCATAGATACATAGATACACACATACATACATACATAGAAACATACCTACATACATACATAGAAACATAGATGCATAGATACTCAGATACACACATACATACATTGATACACACATACATACATACATAGATATGTACAAACATAGATACATACATAGATACACACATACATAGATACACACATACATAGATTTGTCATTAAAAATATAGATAGATTTGTCCAGATGCTAAGCCACTGCCTGAGGTTATTTTCGCTGATACGATTAATTAGCATGTCTTTTTGGAATAAAAAATAAATAAATAATTGTTTTTGTTTATTTTTGAGCCAATAAGTGGTTGGAGCTGAGTCTCGGGAACATGCAGATGTTTTAGAGAGTCGACAATTTAATAGTTTTTTCTTCTCCGCTTGCGTTATTGTGTGCATAAAAAACCCGCCAGGACCGGAGTTACGACACAAACCTACATCTGTATCAAATGCAATACATTAATTTGTTTCAAGTGTTTTTCACTTGATGATTTCTTGACATTTTTCGGGACAGATTTGTGTATTGCTCTCTGAACATTGTCTTATGATATTTGAATGGAGAATTTCCTCCTTGATTCTGCACCATTGTTGCGCAACTTTGAAAACAATATTTTGGGACGGGGTGTGAGGGGTTGAGAAAAAAATTTCATCAATAAAATGTTCCTAAATAAACCAAAAAGTATGTAGAATAATTTTTGTTTGTCATGTACCATCAAAATGTATGCAGCAGAGGGTTAATTAGAATTTTTAAAAATCACATTGGAATCAGAATCGGTCAAATTTAAATGATAGTCGTCTGCTAGTAAATGATAAAGATGGGACATTGAGGTTTTGTATGGATTATAGGAAGCTAAATGCAATTACTAAATCAGACTATATATGTGACCCACGAGCACAAAACCAGTCATAAGCGTCAATTTTGTGCAATTGAGATTTATGCATCATCTGAAAGCTGAGTAAATAATATTTCCATTGATGTATGGTTTGTTATGATTGGACAATATTTGAAAATCTGGAATCTGAGGGTGCAAAAAAATCTAAATATTGAGAAAATCACATTTAAGGTTGTTCAAATTAAGTTTTTGGCAATACATATTACTAATCAAAAATTTTGTTTTGGTATATTTATGGTAGGAAATTTACAAAATATCTTCATGGAACATGATCTTAATATCCTAATGATTTTTGGCATAAAATAAAAATGTATAATTTTGACCCATACAATACAAATATACCCGTGATACTTATGACTGGTTTTGTGCTCCAGTGTCACAAAGACAGTCGATTTGTCCAGTGTTTTTGCAGTGTGTGTGAGAGAGAGAGAGAGTGTGCGTGTGTGAGAGAGAGAGTGTGTGTGTGAGAGAGAGTGTGTGTGTGTATGTGTGTGTGTGTGCGCGCTTGTGTGTGAGAGAGAGTGTGTGTGTGTGTGTCTGTGTCTGTGTCTGTGTCTGTGTGTGTGTGTGTGTGTGTGTGTGTGTGTGTGTGTGTGAGACAGTGTGTGTGTGTGTGTGTGTGTGTGTGTGTGTGAGACAGTGTGTGTGAGTGTGCGTGTGTGAGAGAGGGTGTGTATGTCTCTGTGTCTGTTCCTGAATCTCTTCCTCTCGTTCTGTGGATCAGGTTTAAGCGCCGGCAGGAGGAGGAGGGCTGTATGGCCACAGACGGAGACGCCGATCCAGACGGAGACGAGGCCGAGGGAGGAACGGAGGACGAGGAGACCGAGGCCGAACCCGAGGCTGAACCTGAGGCCTCCAAACTGAGTATGTGCGGCTCGGTCTGCTCATCTCCGGGAAGCTGCTAGCGCCCTCTGCTGTCTCACCTTTAACAGTCCTCGAGATCCCAGCCCTGGCTTCTTTCATCTCCGTCGCTCCTAGAGTAATCTGAACTTCTATGCAACGTAACTCTTCAGCATGATGTAAAATAGAGATTTTAGAGGCAATTCTACAATGTAAGACTGTTTGCTTGAGTATGAAGCAAACCTCATGAAACACACCCGACGACGGAGATCTTCATCTCCAGTCCAAACTGATAATCGACTTAACTGCGTTTGTATGTTTACATATATGACCACAAAACCAGTCATAAGGGTCAATTTTTCTAAATTGAGATGTATGCATCATCTGAAAGATGAATAAATCATATTTCCATTGATGTATGGTTTGTTATGATCAGACAATATTTGAAAATCTGGAATCTGAGGGTGCAAAAAAATCGAAATATTGAGAAAATCATATTTAAAGTAGTTCTGAGCAATGCATATTACTAATCAAAAATTTAGTTTTGATATATTTACGGTACAAAATATCTTCATGGAACATGATCTTAATATCTAATGATTTTTGGCATAAAAGAAAAATCTATAATTTTGACCCATATAATGTATTGTTGGCTATTGCTACAAATATACCTGTGCTGCTTATGACTGCTTCTGTGCTCCAGGGACACATATATGAGTTATTATTGATCATGGAAGCATGTGATGCCTCTTGAATTCAGAGTTTTGCTGCTGGAAGTCAAACTGCAAGACTAGTTATTAAAATATATGATCTTAAACACTTTTAAATGCCGCCTAAGTAGGCCTATTAGAAATTAATCAGATGTTCTTGTTCCTTGAAAATTTATTTAAAGGGGTCATCAGATGCAAAAAGCACTTTTCAAGTTGTTTGAACATAAATGTGTGTGTAGTGTGTGTACACATCCATCCTATAGTGATAAAACCCACCCACGAGAGTTGATTGACAGGTCCATCTTACCTTAGCCCCGCCCCCTGAGTGAGCTGAGAGCTGTCTGTCTCCGGTGCAGGGAAGACAAGATGTCTCAGATCAAGCGAATGAAGTGTTTAGTTACTGGATGTAATAATTAATATAGCAGTCATCATTAACTCCTAACATCTGAGCCGCTGAAGACGCAGAGGATTAATGTTAGTTTCGGTTTGAAGTGAATGCACCGATCCCCAATCTACATAAATGCATCTATGTTCGTGTGAATCATTCGTGATCCAGCTTCATCGACAGAAGAAGTGTTTTTATGAATCTTTGCAAATCATCTTTCTTAATAATGTGCTAGTTAGCCAGTTTCACAGCTGAAGTTTAGTGTGCTCCATAGATGTATATACATAGATGCCTCGTGATACGTAAGCCATCCGCCATTTTTGTAACGGTCTGCGAATCTTTGAGCGCATTGACTACAACAGCAAGTTATATGCTTGTTGAATATTCAGTGATTATTATGGTGAATGCAAGATGGATGGAGCGGTCAAATAGGCATCTACACATATCTATGTTCTGCTCATCACTCCATGGAAGAGAGGGGCGGAGTCAGCAGAGCTCATTAGCATTTAAAGCAACATGAACTAGAACAGGGTGCTGAAAACAGAGCTGATTTCGACAAGATAAAGTGTGTTTTACACTACCATTGAGAAATTATGTAATAGACTTTTAATTAAGACTCTAAAGAATCATATCAACTTTCATCCGATGACCACTTTAATAGACTGCAATTTTTTATCTTGCTTTCCAGCACAAATATCTAAAGATGGTTAAATCAAGATGCATTTACAGAAGATACAAAATCACTTGTTTTCTTTAAAAATACATCAAATTTAATTGAGTTTGGTTAGAAATACAATGTTTGAATTAAGTTGAATTGTCTGAGCCCATTGGTTGATATTTTCATTTGTTTTAAGCTTTTTTTTTTCATCCGTGCTCTTTAAAGCAGAAAATCATAAGATCTGAAGACTCGTCTGTTTCGTTTTTCTCCTGTAGAAATTAAAAACGTGGACTCGTGTGTTTACAGTGAGATGAATCTGTTTAATTCTACACGAGGACAATCACGTGACCATGAATTATTTATTTACTGTCTTTTAGTTGATGCATGACATTGAAGGGCTCATCAGCCTTTTACTGTAAATAAACAGTAGTGTTTAGTTTCTACATGAACCGTGATGTAATACTTACAGTATAGGAGGAGCAATTACAGCCCTGGTGAAACGCCTCTGTCGGATTATTTGTCAGCATACAGTATTTAAAGAAGTCTCAAGGCTGCATGTATTTGATCAGAAGTGAAATATTTGTATTATTCAAAACAGCTGTATTCTATGTGAATATTTGTTAAGCTATAACTTATTTCTGTGATCAAAGCTGTATTTTCAGTGTCACATGATCTTCAGAAATCATAATAACATGCTGCTCAAGAAACATTTCTGATTATTAAGATCATGTGAAACTGAAAATACAGCTTTGATCACAGAAATAAATACAGTTTAACACATATTCATATAAAAAACTGCTGTTTTATATTAGAATAATATTTCATAATTTTACTGTATTTTTGATCAAATAAATGCAGTCTTGGTGATTAGAAGAGACTTGTTTTTGGAAGTATAAATGAGCTACAATCTCACATTATGGCGTTAAAGGACAGACGATGTATTAGCGATGATGATGATGATGATGATGATATCTCTATTATATTTCTCTCTGTTTGTCGCTGCTTAACTCCTTTCTGACTGTTAGACTCTTAAACTCAGTGAAGGTCTCTTCACCTCTGCTGCTTATGAATCTCTATAGGATGCCAGATTAAGATTGATTTATAGGTGTGTGTGTGTGTGTGTCTGTCTGTCTGTGTGTGTGTGTCTGTCTATCTGTGTGTGTGTCTCTGCATGTGTGTGTGTGTGTGTTTGTGTGTGTGTGTGTGTGTGTGTGCGTGTGTGTGAGAGCGTGTGTGTGTGTGTGTGTGTGTGTGTGTGTGTGTGTGTGTGTGTGTGTCTTTGTGAGTGTGTGTGTGTGCGCGCGTGCATGTGTGCGTGCGTGCACGTGTGTGTGTGTGTGTGTGTCTGTGTGTGTGTGTGTGTGTGTGAGTGAGTGAATGAGTGTGTGTCTCTGCATGTGGTGTGTGTGTGTGTTTGTGTGTGTGTGTGTGTGTGTGTGTGTGTGTGCGTGTGTGTGAGTGTGTGTGTGTGTGTGTATGTGTGTGTGTGTGTGTGTGTGTGTGTGTGTGTGTGAGTGTGGTGTGTGTGTGTGTGTGTGTGTGTGTGTGTGTGTGTGTGTGTGTGAGTGTGTGTGTGTGTGTGTGTGTGTGTGTGTGAGTGTGGGTGTGTGTGTGTGTGTGTCTTTGTGAGTGTGTGTGTGTGCGCGCGTGCATGCGTGCGTGCATGCACGTGTGTGTGTCTCTGTGTGTGAGTGTGTGTGTGTGTGCATGCGTAACGTAGCATTAATTCAGTAAGTGACGTCGGCAGACGTGTAGCGAATCAACCGTAAACTCACCGCTTCATCATGTAAACATGTACATAGTGAAAAGCCCAGTATTTCCCACAGTTTTATGTGGATGTGCTGATATTAGCGAGTTTAAAACATAGACTATACGATACTCTTGAGAGGTTTTATGAAGCCACGTCTTGTTAAAGATCTCTCTCAAGTGTGCAGGCACAACTTGTAGGCAAAAAAAACGCCAAAGCTTTTGTACCATTTGCACAGCCATTTCTAATCCAAACGAGTGCCTGCGTGTGTATGAGTGTGTGTGTTTAGTGCTCATAGAAACACGGTCACATTTATTGTAATAAGTGAACTCCTGGAATGTTTAATCTGAAGTCAGTCTGCGGTGTGAACGCTGAATCTGGTTTCACATCACATGATGTGTGAAGAGTCCAGCGAAGACCAGACGTCTGACTTTAACCTTGTGTCCATTGTAATGTGGATGGCATGATACTGTACGTATACATAAATGCTGTATGGCATGATACTGTACGTATACATAGATGCTCTTGAATATTTTGGCAACCCATAGATTTTGACGATCAATAAAGTATAAAGTATCAATATGCTCTTGTACGTCTTTATTTCTGAACAAATCTAAATATTTCGGTTGATAAATTTTTGTAAATATATTTGTTTACATTTTACACACATTCACACACAGACACACTCACACTCACACTCACACACTAGAGGTCTGCTAAGGTTAAAGTTTAATGGATAGCTTCGGGTCGGGTCGGGTCGGGTTCGGGTTAAAGTTTAATGGATAGCTTCGGGTTGGATTCGGGTTTGTAGCTAAACCAAAACTATACGCCAAGGCTATGCTGCTTTCATAGATGCACACACACACATTTTTGCACAGATATCAGAGATCGCGCAGCGGACAAACGGCACGGAGACTTGTATTAGTAAAATAGCTTCAATAGGCTACTGACTCGCAATGTTATATTTCTCTGCAATGAGAGGTAAAATCTGTTTTTGAAGTAACTAAGCCTCATTGCTTGTAGAGAGAGAGAGAGAGAGAGAGAGAGAGAGAGAGAGAGAGAGAGAGAGAGAAGAGAGAGAGAGAGAGAGAGAGAGAGAGAGAGAGAGAGAGAGAGAGAGAGCGAGAGAGAGAGAGAGAGAGTAAGAGAGACACAGAGAGAGAGAGACGCGCAGACTCACGCGCAGAAGGTCTCATTCTGTGTGTAACCCTGTATACAACCAAGACGCATTTTTTTGAGCGTGAGCTTTTCCATAACCAATACAAACAATAACTCTCCCTGAAGAAAGGAGACGTAAACAAAGGAACATCCGTCCATATGACAACGTTATTGCTTCATTGGACTAAACTCGATCTGATGTTGTTCAATGGATCCTTACCTCTCGAACTAAACCGGGATTTACAGCAGCGCATGCGTTTGTGACGCAATATTACACGAAGCTGGTATGTACTGCGTTTTTATTATGGATGGTTTGATGTGTAATGCTTACACAAATTTAGCAAATACATTCCTTATAAGCTTTCCATCGAACAGCGCTCTATCGTCGATGCTCGAGGCTCAGACCTTCAGAATCATATATAGTTTGTCAAGATTAATTTTGTCCTGTTTCATTTAATCTATTTGTAAACGATGACATGTGCAAACGAACAGCACTCAGAGTGGCTTTTTAACTTTGATTTATTAATTTTTTCCACATTGATGTTCAATCGTCTGTACACCGCAGGCCTCGAGATGAAAATTTAAAATAAGATGTTTAAAACAATAAAAAAATTATATAGATGTTTTTTAATTCAATATTTATATGCATATGTTCAATTTTGGGTAAATTAGGATGCCATTTTAATATTGAGTCAGGTGTCAAAAATGTATTTGTAATTTATTTTATTAAGACTCCACATCACAGCATGTTATTAAAGTTATTAAAACCAACGACAGAAGCAATGCATGCTGGGAGTGCTCACTGTATGTTCTGTAAACATGTTATTTTTGTATATTAATATTCATACAGTGATCGATATCATCCCCATAATACAGTTCAAGCAAACACTGACATGCAGTAAAGCAGCATAAACTATTTCATTTTAATAAGAAAAGCTTTAAAAAAATTATAGGACCAGAACTTTATGATTTGCTCCGTTTCATTATTGTTGTGTGCGATCTCGTGAAGACACGTCAGGATCATATTTCACCCTGAAAAAAATTAAACAAACATATATATATTTAATAAAGAAAATTTAAATTAATAAGAAGAATACCTGAAAGTGCACTTCCATAATATGCTGACTAATATATTTAGTATAAAATATAAGATAGTTGAAAAATGTTTAAAAAGTAAATTTTTGTTCATATTCACGGTGTCCCAAAATAGCACACTTAGATGATCTTATGAAGTACTAAATAATCATTATTAGTGCATTAAGTTCTAAATTAGTGCATGGAAACAAAGCACTTTAAATACATTGTGGAAGTGTTAAAACTTCTGGAAAAGTGGGTTAACATTTCTGGAAACCTGAAACTAGTTTTAACTCACTAATTTTAGTTATTAATTTTAATTTCTAGATAATCCTATTTTCTGGAAAAAAAGGTTGTCATTACAGCTTTTGAACCAGACGAAACATATTAACACACAATGTTGTTGTGGACCATGAGGGGTCTGGAGAACCGCTGCTTTCACTGTGTTTAGTTAACATTAAATCATAATGTTATGGTTTGATGTTATAGTCTGAGATTCACACACACACACCTGTGGCTCGTCCAGTATGTCGATGAGCGGCTTGTCCAGCAGGGGGCTCCACTCAGGGGCCTCAACAGCGTCCAGCAGAAGAGCCAGCTCAGCCTCCAGCTTCTGAAGAGAGTCGTCCACCCGCTGACCACACACACACACACACACACACACACACACACACACACACAGACACAGACACACACAGACACACACACACACGACACACACACACGCACACACACACACAGACACACACACGCACACGCAGGCACGCACACAGACACAGACGCACAGACACACGCACGCACGCACACACACATACAAGAGTGGGCAATGAAGACACTCACACATACAACTGTGTCTACAGTGAAAACAGCAAAATTCGCACAAACTGATTATAACCGATGAAGCATATATAATTCATATCGCTCAGATAAATTAATCAAGGAGGGTCCAGGTCATATTTCACCCAAAATCAAACTAAAAAATAATACACTTGGCTTAACTGGATAACTATATATTAAAATAAGTAATTGTAACAGTGAGTCTAAAGGGGGGGAAAAAAAATCACAAATTTGCAAGATGTTAACACTTGAATTTAGCTGAAAAAAGTGAAAAACTACAAGACTTTAAGACAGTAAATAGACTTTAGAGGGGGAAAAGTGGAAAAATTACAACGTATAATCTAATTAATTTTAGAAAAGTAATTTCTAAAAAATTTTACTCAGTAATTAGAGGACAGAACAAGTCACACATTTGCAAGACTTAAACTCAGAATGGGGACAAAAAAAGTAAAAAACTACAAGATACACAATTACAATTTAGGTGGAAAAGAGATGTAAGAAACTCAGAATTTGAGAAAGAAAGAAGTGACAAATTTGCAAGATGTAATCTCAAAATTTAGATTAAAAAGTCCAAAACTAAAAAACAAACTTAGAATTCAGAGGGAAAAATTTAGAAATTTGCTAAATGTACACTCATAATTTAGAGGATGAAAAAAATCATACACTAAAACATATAAACAAAAGTAAAAGCTAATTAAGAGGAACAAATTAAAAAGTTAAAGTCTCAAATTAACTCTCAATTAATTTGTTTTAAAATTAATAAGCTTCTATAGATCTCAACTGGCATTACCGTGATGGCTAAAAAATATGAAACAATTAGACTGAAAAAACAAGACATAGCAGGGATGAATGATAAGATGAAGCTAAGAAGCAAAGTGAAGTGTTTGATTAATGCTTAAAGAATCAGAGAGAGCGAGAGATGAGACTCATGATCAGCCGGAGGTAAAGGACACGCTGGCATTAGAAGAGCTCACACCACGCGTGACTGTCCTCAGATCTTCTTAAGAGTGACTTTGAGTCTAATTAAACACTGATGATACTGAGCTGCTTCAGTGAAGTCACCTTCTCTACAGCATCCATCCGGTCATGAAGAGCGTTCTGATCCTGACAGGTGTTAGAGCTGCTGCTCGTCTCTGTTGCACACACACACACACACACACACACACACACACACACACACACACACACACACACACACACACACACACACACACACACACAGACACAGACACACACACACACACACACACACACACACACACACACACACACACACACACAGACACACAGACACACACACACACACACACACACAGAGACACAGACACAGACACACACACACACACACACACACACACACACACACACACACACACAGAGACACAGACACAGACACAGACACATACACAGACAGACACAGACACACACACACACACACACACACAGACAGAGAAAAAACACACAGACACACAGACAGACACAAACACACACACGCACAGATACACACACACAGACAGAGACACACACACACACAGACAGACAGAGACACACAGACACAGACACACACACACACACCCACACACACACACACACACACAGAGAGACAAACACACACATAGACAGAGACAAACACACATATACACACAGACAGACACAGACACACACACACAGAGACACACACACACACACACACACACACACACACACACAGAAAGATAGATAGATCTACTGTTAATACAAGAGTTACTGTCACTGCAAAACACATTAAGCATGACTCACACAGCTGCACTGCTTCTGAGGAGCATTGCTGGAAATGGATCAGAGATTCACCTCAAACATTAACATAATCATCTGGACACAAGGAAACATGGATACACACTGTTTGAATACTGATGACAAACTATGAGAACTCACGTTATACACACAAACAAACACACACACACACACACACACACACACACACACACACACACACACAATAACCAGTGTTGGGGAAGATTACTTTTAAAAATGAGTAAACTCCATTTACTCCCTTAAAAAGTAACTAATTATGTTTTATGGAATGCGTAGTTAATTTTAAACAGTAAGATCATGAGATCATGTTTATATTTAGTCTAGAGCTACAGTAAGATCATGTTGATATTTAGTCTAGAGCTACATTAAGATAATGTTGATATTTAGTCTAGAATTACAGTAAGATCACGTTGATATTTAGTCTAGAACTACAGTAAGATCATGTTGATATTTAGTCTAGAACTACAGTAAGATCATGTTGATATTTAGTCTAGAACTACAGTAAGATCATGTTTATATTTACTCTAGAACTACAGTAAGATCATGTTGATATTTAGTCTAGAGCTACATTAAGATAATGTTGATATTTAGTCTAGAGCTACATTAAGATAATGTTGATATTTAGTCTAGAATTACAGTAAGATCACGTTGATATTTAGTCTAGAACTACAGTAAGATCATGTTGATATTTAGTCTAGAACTACAGTAAGATCATGTTGATATTTAGTCTAGAACTACAGTAAGATGATGTTGATATTTAGTCTAAAACTACAGTAAGATCATGTTGATATTTAGTCTAGATCTACAGTAAGATCATGTTGATATTTAGTCTAGAACTACAGTAAGATCATGTTGATATTTAGTCTAGAACTACAGTAAGATCATGTTGATATTTAGTCTAGAACTACAGTAAGATCATGTTTTAGTCTATACAGTAAGATTATATTTAGTCTAGAACTACAGTAAGATCATGTTGATATTTAGTCTAGAACTACAGTAATATTTAGTCTATCAGTAAGATTGTTGATATTTAGTCTAGAACTACAGTAAGATCTGTTGATATTTAGTCAGTAAGATCATGTTGATATTTAGTCTAGAACTACAGTAAGATCATGTTGATATATTTAGTCTAGAACTACAGTAAGATAATATTTAGATCATGTTGTTGATATTTAGTCTAGAACTACAGTAAGATCAGTTGAATTTAGATCAGTAAGATCATGTTGATATTTAGTCTAGAACTACAGTAAGATCATGTTGATATTTAGTCTAGAAGATCTACAGTAAGATCATGTTGTTGATATTTAGTCTAGAACTACAGTAAGATAATGTTGATATTTAGTCATGTTGATATTTAGTCTAGAACTACAGAAGATCTGTTGATATTTAGTCAGTAAGATCATGTTGATATTTAGTCTAGAACTACAGTAAGATCATGTTGATATTTAGTCTAGAACTACACAGTAAGATCATGTTGATATTTAGTCTAGAACTACAGTAAGATCATGTTGATATTTAGTCTAGAAACAGTACAGTAAGATCATGTTGTTGATATTTAGTCTAGAACTACAGTAAGATCATGTTGATATTTAGTCTAGAAACTACAGTAAGATCATGTTGATATTTAGTCTAGAACTACAGTAAGATCATGTTGATATTTAGTCTAGATCTACAGTAAGATCATGTTGATATTTAGTCTAGAACTACAGTAAGATCATGTTGATATTTAGTCTAGAGCTACAGTAAGATCATGTTGATATTTAGTCTAGTACAGTAAGATCATGTTGATATTTAGTCTAGAGCTACAGTAAGATCATGTTGATATTTAGTCTAGATCTACAGTAAGATCATGTTGATATTTAGTCTAGAACTACAGTAAGATCGTGTTGATATTTAGTCTAGAGCTACAGTAAGATCATGTTGATATATAGTCTATGTTCACACACAACGCTCTGCACTTACTCCTGATTTCTGTCACCATCTGTTCTGTCACACACACACACACACACTCTCTCTCTCTCACACACACTCACCCACTCACTCACTCACGCACTCACGCACTCACTCACGCACACACACACACACACACACACACACACACACACACACACACACACACACACACACACACACACACACACACACACACACACACACACACACACACACACACACACACACACTCACTCACTCACTCTCTCTCACACACACACAGACGTGTCCCACACAGCTTTCACAAAAGTGTTTCCACTCTCAGGGCTTGTTATGTTTCATGAGTTTTCCCGGAGGATTCCCTCCTCCGCAGTCTTTGATGTTTCTGTATTAAACCTCCTGTCGTGAGCAGCATTTTAATAGATCCTCTCTGTAAGAGCTGCAGGGTGTTCCCTGTTAAACACTTCTCCATCGACCTCCAGACTCAGAGAGCACAGAAAGCTCCATATATACACCAGATACAGCGGGTAAAATAAGTCTTGAACATGTCACCATTGTTCCCAGTAAATATATTTCTAAAGGTGCTGTTGACTTGATATTTTCGCCAGATGTTGGTAACAACCCAAGCAATCCATACATTCAAAGAAAACAAAACAAATAATTTCAGATATTAAGTTATGTGTAATAAAATGGAATGACAGGGGAAAAGTATTGAACTACTGAGATGTATTTAATGCTTTGTACAAAAGGCTTTGTTGGTAATGACATCTTCAAGACGCCTCCTGCAGGAGAAACTAGTCGCATGCGTCGCTCAGCTGTGATCTAGTCTTCAGTCTCTTCCATGAACTCTGATCTTTAGTTCTTATTTTCTGTTGGATT
>CM049882.1:31006682-31046682 GCA_027474115.1 Schizopygopsis malacanthus
CTACTGGAATTATTCCCGAACGACAACTCCTTCGACACCCCGGATCCTCCAGCGCTCCACGGGACACCACAACCGAGTCCACGGCTGCACCACGGGGCCACCGGCCTTCTGGCACCGCCGCCGCTCATACCTCCAAACACGGAGGAACACCATCACCTTCCAGGTGTCAGCCTCCTTCCTACACTTCAGCCCTCCCCTCCGTCCCCGGCATGGAGAAATGGACCGTGACAGGTCTAGGTCACAACTTTTCACGGCGTAACTCCAAACCCTTTATGCTCCTCTCCAGCCAGGAGCGCCACCTTCAAACTCCACTCCTCCATCCAAAGCCACGGATAAAGTGAGCCAGGTGTCCGGAGCAAACCACTACTCCCTCGAGGACGGGTCTCCGGCACAGTGGGTGACCATACGGCCCATTTTTACAGGACGTGTCCTTTCCAGGATTTCCATATTGCCTAAAATATCCAGGTTTTGGCTGTTTTGCACTGTGCAGGTAGATCGTTGAGTGACATTCATGAGAGCAGACGGCTACTCATGCTTTCCAATCACTCTCGCGCCTACCTTGGTGTCTTTTTTGATCAGTGTGCAGCAACGCTTCAAGTAAAACAAACGAACAAACACGTGAGCATATTTGCATCGCTTTGATCGTTCTCTGTAGATATCACCTTCTCATGTGCAGCAGTGCCATGATTGGTTGATTATGTACAATACCTGCATGTTATTGGTCAAACTACTTTGGATGATTTAGGCAATGATAAAATCCTGGCCAGGAGGAGTCCCGTATGAAACGGCACAAATGGCCACCCTAAGCAGCCACCACTCTTACTTTTACATTTACCACAAAATATTTTCAGCTACATGCAACCATCCGATTAGCCCAATCGATCCATTGTCCTCACCCGGGGGGGGGTCTTTGTTGGACACTGAACTCCATAATAGAGTATCTTTAGGCTATTGCAACATCTCATGTTTTCCAACTCCACCATAGCATGCCCTTTCATCAACGCATCCATCCCTCCTTGCCCTAAACCATCTCAGTCCAAGTCCACCAGCTACGTCCCGCATCTGACCTCTTCATATTTTAGAAGATAACTATAGTTTCCAAAATCCGGTATTGCTTGTTATGATTCTCACGAGTGTTGAATTTAGACGCTGTGACATGATCCCACCGATATTTATTTATTTTATTTTATTTAGTCATTTGGCAGATGCTTTTATCCAAAGCGACTTACAAATGAGGACATTATAGAAGCAATCAAAACCAACAAAAGAGCAATAACATGCAAGTGCTATTACAAGTCCTGGTTAGCCTAACACAGTACACGTAGGAAGGATTGTTTTTATTTAAGAAAACGAGTATATAGACTATAGAAAAAATAAACCTAGTGTTAGTTTTACAAGAAAAGCTAGCAGTTAGAGAATAAATATGCAATTGATAGAGGGTCAAATGTGTTTTTTAAATACAAATAAGACAGATTAGATCAAATAAAATGAGAATAGAGAGTGCTAGAGTTTTAGGGTCAAATAAAGATGGAAGAGGTGTGTTTTTAGCCGTTTCTTGAAGATGGGTAAGGATTGAGTTAGGCAGGTCATTCCACCAGATGGGAACAGTTAATGAAAAAGTCTGTGAAAGTGATTTTGTGGCTCTTTGGGATGGTACAGTAATGTGTCGTTCACTTCCAGAACGCAAGCTTCTAGAGGGCATATAAGTCTGAAGTAATGAATTTAGGTAAAGGGGTGCAGAGCCAGAGATGCTTCTGTAGGCAAACATTAATGCCTTGAATTGAATGCATTGAGCAGCTATTGAGAGCCAGTGCAAATTGATGAATAGAGGTGTGACATGCGTTCTTTTCGGCTCATTGCAGATTAATCTTGCAGCAGGATTTTGGATTAATTGTAGAGGTTTGATGGAACTGGCTGGAAGACCTGCCAAGAGAGCATTGCAATAGTCCAGTCTGGACAGAACAAGAGCCTGAACAAGGAGATGTGTTGCATGTTCCCAGAGAAAGGACCTGATTTATTAATATTATATAATGCAAATCTACAGGACCGGGCAGTTTTAGTAATGTGGTCTGGGAAATTCAGCTGATCATCAATAACAACCCCAAGGCTTCTGGCTGTTTTTGAAGGAGTTATGATTGATGAGCCTAATTGAAAAGGTGAAATTGTGATGAAACGATATCAGACACTACTTAACCCATGTATTCCCAGCAGTCCACATTGTGACCGTTAAAAATGTTTTCATTTATAACGCTCTAAAAACCTTACTGACTGATGTTTTAGTGCACTTCCAGCAAATACGGAAAAAATAAAGTGTCTTAATGAATTATATGCAGTTTCACGTGATCAGTGCTAGGGCTGAACGATTTATATGGTTATTAATAGTAGAATTCGTGGTAGTTTTGTCATCTTATCAGTTTTATTTGTAGGTTTTTTCCCTTTTTTATAGAAACACTAAATAACAAACAATATTTGAAGCACCCCCACCAGTCCTAAGTTCAGACAACATGACAAATATGCATTCATACATGGTTATTATAAAGCTCTATCATCATATAATGCTAAATTATCATAATATCATATTATAATGCAATTTTATTTGATAGGTGTCTCTCACATTGTCCCACAGAAACATTAAAATAGTGTAGATTAGCGTACAATATTTTATAATAATAATTTATTCTGTTTGGTGACCATTTCATTTATTTAACATATTTAATATTAATATTGGGGCATCCAAGTTATTTGACATATTTTAACCTTTTTTACATTTTAACAATAGTTACTTTCTCTGGTAATTAGTTTATTTTATAACGATGTAACTCGGTTAGTATTTGTGAGAAGTAACTAGTAATATAACTAATTACTTTTTTTAAAGTAACGTGCCCAACACTGCACACTATACAATGTGTGTGTGTGTGTGTGTGTGTGTGTGTGTGTGTGTGTGTGTGTCCACTGCTCCAGGTGTGTGTGTGTGTGTGTGTGTGTTTCCACTAGGTGTGTGTACTGTGTGTGTGTGTGTGTGTGTGTGTGTGTGTGTGTGTGTGTGTCCACTGTGTGTGTGTGTGTGTGTGTGTGTGTTTCCACTGCTCCAGGTGTGTGTGTGTGTGTGTGTGTCCACTGCTCCAGGTGTGTGTGTGTGTGTGTGTGTGTGTCCACTAGGTGTGTGTGTGTGTGTGTGTGTGTGTCTGTGTGTGTGTGTGTGTGTGTGTGTGTCCACTGCTCCAGGTGTGTGTGTGTGTGTGTCTTGGATGGGTGTGTGTGTGTGTGTGTCAAGGTGTGTGTGTGTGTGGTGTGTCCATAGGTGTGTGTGTACAGAGAACACATTTCTTTTTTTTCTTTTTTTTACAAAACCGTTTTTTTTTTTTTATATCCGATTATGGTAAAATGCTTAAATATTGGGAAAAAATCCGTAAACCGATATATCGGTCGATCTCTACACATAATGCATACAAAACTTTAATCTTATTCTGAGCATTTTAAAATGCAATGTAATCAAATTACAAGTACTTGTTTTTGTAATTGGATTACATGTAGAGTTAATACCAGCACGGCACATAGTACTGTTGTTAGTATGAAGTGAAAGTTCAGCCGCAGGGGTTCAAGGGTAAAGTTCACAGTGTATAATTTGCAAAGCTCCTTAAGACAGAAGGATCCACAATGGTGCTTACGTGACTGAAGATAACTCTCTGATAGCTGATCTCATCTCTTTTATCTTCTCCGCTGTGCTTCGATTAAGATCTGATTAACTACGTTGGTTTCCTCCATTCCTCTATTTGTTCTCAAGGAAAGCCAAACTTTCTGAGTATCTGAGTATTGCATGTTTTGTACCGTCTTACCGCTAGAATCTGCTGGAAAGTGCTTCTTGGCTCGGTCTCGGTGTTGACTTCTCTCTTGGCTGGACTTCTGATTGCTGGTCATCAGGGGGACGGACGTGGACAACGGTGATCCTGCTTTGGGATCTTGTTAGTATTGTGTGATGTATTGGAGCTGTCAGGTGTGATGTCTGGGTAAATCTCGTCTGCACATGTTCGTCTGCATCATGCTGGATAAAAGGAGGCAAAGGAAACATTTAAATACAAGCTCCATAAAACATGTTCTGTGCATGAATCACAGCAGTATGCATGAAAACGTGAGTTTGATGCATGATTTTTATTTTTCTAGGAGAGTGCACTAATACTTTACTATGTGATCATGATCAGACTAGTGTTGGGCTAGCTACTCAAAAAAAACATTTAGTACTCGTTACCAGTGTTGGGGAAAGTTACTTTTAAAAGTAATACATTACAATATTGCGTTACTCTCTAAAAAAGTAACTAATTACGATACTTAGTACTT
Source organism: Schizopygopsis malacanthus (assembly GCA_027474115.1). Classification (NCBI taxonomy): domain Eukaryota; kingdom Metazoa; phylum Chordata; class Actinopteri; order Cypriniformes; family Cyprinidae; genus Schizopygopsis; species Schizopygopsis malacanthus. Next base: position 31,011,018 of record CM049882.1, read on the forward strand.
TTTTATGGAAAGTAATGCGTTATGTTTTTTTGCGTTACTTTCGCGTTACTTTTTAAATATGAGCAGGGCTTGATTGTTTGTGTTTAATATAATAAGTTATATTTATAGCAAATATAAAAGCTTTCACACCAAAAAGTCTCATTCTCCCAATCATAAGTAATGAATAAACCTCATTTCCTACTCAAAACACCTCCTGACTGAAGGACGAGTAAATAATTATAATGACACGTGGTAGATTTATTAGATTATCTGTACAGAAGAACACAGGAGAAGTTCAACACTCTTCAGCAATTAAAAAGAGTTATTGTTATGTTATGGTTAACAATCAAGCTCAATTGTTAATGTAAAGTAATTTTTGCTTATTATTATGGTTGAACTGGATCATCAAAGGTCAGCAAACACATCGGTTAATAAAATGAGATTAGATATATTTGTGTTGTTTAACATATTTAATTATTGCAGGTTTGTGTCATATTCTGAGTTTGTATTTCTCTGTTTTAATTCATTTTGATGAATACTGAATCTGTTTTTTGCGAGTGGGATGATTGGGTCGTTCCAGCCGGGTTAATACAATAAGTTATATTTATAGCATTCATATTTAGTCTAGACAGAAGAACACAGGAGAAGTTAACACTCTTCAGATCTACATTCATAGCAGCAAACACATTTAGTTAGATATATTTGTGTTGTTTAACTATTTAATTATTGATTAGATCTACACTAAGATCTGTTTTTTGCGATGTTCACACGGCGCAGTCAGTCAATAAATGGACAAAAAGTAACTCAGATATTTTCTAGTAAATTAAAAAGTAATGCGTTACTTTAATAGTTACTTGAAAAAAGTAATATTATTACGTAACTCGCTTTACTTGTAATGCGTTCCCCCCCAACACTGCTCGTTACTACTGTAGTTACTCCTTTCAAAACTAATAATATTACGCTGCTTATTACTTTCCGGTAACAGTAATTCGTTACCAGTGCTGCGTTAGATGGGTCAACACATATTGTTGACCCTGGAACAACATTTTAATCCAAAAATGTAATCTAGACCATTTCCCTACACCTAAACCTAGCCTTACCCATGAGTAATCCCTAAAATCAGAGGAAATTATAAATGACATGAATGTACAAGCAACAAACACTGATATTAAGCCTAAACTATTATAAAAAATATAAACTTGTTTTTCAAATCTGATTAGTTGATAAGTATGTTGTTCCAGAGTCAACAAGGATGTTGATCCAGGATCATGTCGCACTTGTTAAAATCAGGTTCTGCGATGCTTTACAAGTAACGCAAGTATCTTACTGTAGTTCTAGACTAAATATCAACACGATCTTACTGTAGTTCTAGACTAAATATCAACACGATCTTACTGTAGTTCTAGACTAAATATCAACATGATCTTACTGTAGATCTAGACTAAATATAAACATGATATTACTGTAGATCTAGACTAAATATCAACACGATCTTACTGTAGTTCTAGTCTAAATATCAACATGATCTCACTATAGTTCTAGACTAAATATCAACACGATCTTACTGTAGTTCTAGACTAAATATCAACACGATCTTACTGTAGTTCTAGACTAAATATCAACACGATATTACTGTAGTTCTAGACTAAATATCAACACGATCTTACTGTAGCTCTAGACTAAATATCAACATGATCTTAATATAGTTCTAGACTAAATATAAACATGATCTTACTGTAGCTCTAGACTAAATATCGACACGATCTTACTGTAGTTCTAGACTAAATATCAACACGATCTTACTGTAGCTCTAGACTAAATATCAACACGATCTTACTGTAGTTCTAGACTAAATATCAACACGATCTTACTGTAGCTCTAGACTAAATATCAACATGATCTTAATATAGTTCTAGACTAAATATAAACATGATCTTACTGTAGCTCTAGACTAAATATCGACACGATCTTACTGTAGTTCTAGACTAAATATCAACACGATCTTACTGTAGTTCTAGACTAAATATCAACACGATCTTACTGTAGCTCTAGACTAAATATCAACACGATCTTACTGTAGCTCTAGACTAAATATCGACATGATCTTAATATAGTTCTAGACTAAATATAGACATGATCTTACTGTAGCTCTAGACTAAATATCGACACGATCTTACTGTAGTTCTAGACTAAATATCGACACGATCTTACTGTAGTTCTAGACTAAATATCAACATGATCTTACTGTAGTTCTAGACTAAATATAAACATGATCTTACTGTAGTTCTAGACTAAATATCAACATGATCTTACTGTAGTTCTAGACTAAATATCAACACGATCTTACTGTAGTTCTAGACTAAATATCAACACGATCTTACTGTAGTTCTAGACTAAATATCAACACGATCTTACTGTAGTTCTAGACTAAATATCAACACGATCTTACTGTAGTTCTAGACTAAATATCAACACGATCTTACTGTAGTTCTAGACTAAATATCAACACGATATTACTGTAGTTCTAGACTAAATATCAACACGATCTTACTGTAGCTCTAGACTAAATATCAACATGATCTTAATATAGTTCTAGACTAAATATAAACATGATCTTACTGTAGCTCTAGACTAAATATCGACACGATCTTACTGTAGTTCTAGACTAAATATCAACACGATCTTACTGTAGCTCTAGACTAAATATCAACACGATCTTACTGTAGTTCTAGACTAAATATCAACACGATCTTACTGTAGCTCTAGACTAAATATCAACATGATCTTAATATAGTTCTAGACTAAATATAAACATGACTTACTGTAGCTCTAGACTAAATATCGACACGATCTTACTGTAGTTCTAGACTAAATATCAACACGATCTTACTGTAGTTCTAGACTAAATATCAACACGATCTTACTGTAGCTCTAGACTAAATATCAACACGATCTTACTGTAGCTCTAGACTAAATATCGACATGATCTTAATATAGTTCTAGACTAAATATAGACATGATCTTACTGTAGCTCTAGACTAAATATCGACACGATCTACTGTAGTTCTAGACTAAATATCAACACTTACTGTAGTCTAGACTAAATATCAACATGTCTTACTGTAGTTCTAGACTAAATATAAACATGACTTACTGATCTAGACTAAATATCAACATGTAGTTCTAGACTAAATATCAACACGATCTTACTGTAGTTCTAGACTAAATATCAACACGATCTTACTGTAGTTCTAGACTAAATATCAACACGATCTTACTGTAGTTCTAGACTAAATATCAACACGATCTTACTGTAGTTCTAGACTAAATATCAACACGATCTTACTGTAGTTCTAGACTAAATATCAACATCTTACTGATCTAGACTAAATATCAACATGTAGTAGTTTTAGACTAAATATCAACATGATCTTACTGTAGTTCTAGACTAAATATCAACATGATCTTACTGTAGTTCTAGACTAAATATAAACACGATCTTACTGTAGTTCTGGACTAAATATCAACACGATCTTACTGTAGTTCTAGACTAAATATAAACACGATCTTACTGTAGTTCTAGACTAAATATCAACACGATCTTACTGTAGTTCTAGACTAAATATCAACACGATCTTACTGTAGTTCTAGACTAAATATCAACAAGATCTTACTGTAGTTCTAGACTAAATATCAACATGATCTTACTGTAGTTTTAGACTAAATATCAACACGATCTTACTGTAGTTCTAGACTAAATATCAACACGATCTTACTGTAGTTCTAGACTAAATATAAACATAATCTTACTGTAGTTCTAGACTAAATATCAACATGATCTTACTGTAGCTCTAGACTAAATTTCAACACGATCTTACTGTAGTTCTAGACTAAATATCAACACGATCTTACTGTAGTTCTAGACTAAATATCAACACGATCTTACTGTAGTTCTAGACTAAATATCAACACGATCTTACTGTAGTTCTAGACTAAATATCAACATGATCTTACTGTAGTTCTAGACTAAATATCAACACGATCTTACTGTAGTTCTAGACTAAATATCAACACGATCTTACTGTAGTTCTAGACTAAATATCAACACGATCTTACTGTAGTTCTAGACTAAATATCAACAAGATCTTACTGTAGTTCTAGACTAAATATCAACATGATCTTACTGTAGTTTTAGACTAAATATCAACACGATCTTACTGTAGTTCTAGACTAAATATCAACACGATCTTACTGTAGTTCTAGACTAAATATAAACATAATCTTACTGTAGTTCTAGACTAAATATCAACATGATCTTACTGTAGCTCTAGACTAAATTTCAACACGATCTTACTGTAGCTCTAGACTAAATATCAACACGATCTTACTGTAGTTCTAGACTAAATATCAACACGATCTTACTGTAGTTCTAGACTAAATATCAACACGATCTTACTGTAGTTCTAGACTAAATATCAACACGATCTTACTGTAGTTCTAGACTAAATATCAACACGATCTTACTGTAGTTCTAGACTAAATATCAACATGATCTTACTGTAGTTCTACACTAAATATCAACACGATCTTACTGTAGTTCTAGACTAAATATCAACAAGATCTTACTGTAGTTCTAAACTAAATATAAACATGATCTTACTGTAGTTTTAGACTAAATATCAACACGATCTTACTGTAGTTCTAGACTAAATATCAACATGATCTTACTGTAGTTCTGGACTAAATATAAACATGATCTTACTGTAGTTCTAGACTAAATATCAACATAATCTTACTGTAGTTCTAGACTAAATATCAACACGATCTTACTGTAACTCTAGACTAAATTTCAACACGATCTTACTGTAGCTCTAGACTAAATGTCAACACGATCTTACTGTAGTTCTAGACTAAATGTCAACATGATCTTACTGTAGTTCTAGACTAAATATAAACATGATCTTACTGTAGTTCTAGACTTTCTAGACTAAATATCGACACGATCTGACTGTAGTTCTAGACTAAATATCAACACGATTTTACTGTAGTTCTAGACTAAATATCAACACGATCTTACTGTAGTTCTAGACTAAATATCAACATGATCTTACTGTAGTTCTAGACTAAATATAAACATGATCTTACTGTAGCTCTAGACTAAATATAAACATGATCTTACTGTAGCTCTAGACTAAATATCAACATGATCTTACTGTAGTTCTAGATTAAATATCAACACGATCTTACTGTAGTTCTAGACTAAATATCAACATGTATTTATCACCTCACCTTCACAAAAACGCATTCAGTGATCCTCAAAATCAATAAAAACAGTCAAATACAAATTCAGAATATTATACAAACCTGCAATAGTTAAATGTGTTCATTAGAACAAATATTATTTAAAGAGTTGGGTATAACGCGTAACTTGGTAAAGTAATTAGTTACATTTTAAATGTATGTAATTTGATTTTCAGTTACTTATGTCAATAAAATTACATTACTTAAGTTACAAATAAAGTAAAAAAAAAAAACGAATGAAGTAAAAATCACGTTTTGCGCATCAGTATGCCCTTTAATAAACCACTGGAGAATACAAGCTAAAATGAGAGTCCTACATTTAGATGCAATGAAGGGTGCCAAATATTATAAAATGTATAAAAATATGATAAAAAAGTGAGAATTGCAAGAAAAAGTGAGAATTGCAAGAACAAAGTGAGAATTGCGAGACAAAATGTCAGAATTGCAAAAACAAAACAGGCATAATTGTGAGAAAGTGAGAATTGCGTGAAAAAAGTGAGAATTGCAAGAAAAAAGTGAGAATTGCGATAAAAAAGTGAGAATTATGATTAAAAAAGGAGAATTGCAAGAAAAAAAGTGAGAATTGCGAGAGAAAAAATTGAGAATTATGAGAAAAAATTCAGAATAAAACTTTAAAAAAGTCAGGTTTGCGAGTAAAAAAGTCAGAATTGTGAGATAAAAAGTCGCAATAACCTTTTTTTAATTATTATTCGGTGGCGGGAACGGGCTTCCATAATAACAGTTCATATATTTGTAGTCATATCACCAATTTTGTTTAAGGTCTAGAAACAAGCGATGGCTGAACTTTCCCCCGCAGGCTATATATCATGACTACAGCATTTCTGGAGCCTCCTAAAGTCTGAAGTGATCTGTGATCCGGTCTGAGGAGGATTTGTCCAAGAGGTCAGAGCTCGAGGACTTCTGGAGGACACTTTCTGCTGGACAAAGTCTGATTATACCACGTGAGAGGCGGGTTTAACCGGGTCTGATACAGGAATAGAGCTGAAGGGCCGGAGAGACTCCAGTGTGTGATTATTGGATAATCCCTCCTTAAATAACCCTGAGCGCTCAGCTAATGTTGTGGAGGACGAGGACAATACCGCTGGACAGAGAGAGTGTATTTCAGCTTGAGGCCAGGATGAATTTCGCAGCACAGTTTTTTGCTCACTTTGTGAAGGACGGCTTGCCGGAGACGCGGAGGAGCTTTAATGACGGCGAGGAATATGATCCCTTCTGGCAGAGGTGGGAAAGAGTTTGTTTTTTAAAGAAGCTCACCAAGCCTGCATTTATTTGTGCAGTAAAATTGCTCAATATTTTTACTATTTAAAATAACTGCTTTCTATTCGGATATATATGTAATTTAATTTCTGTGATCAAAGCATTATTACTCCAGTCTTCAATGTCACGTGATCTTCAGAAATCATTATAATATTCTGATTTGCTGCTCAAAATCATTTATTATTAAAATTATTATTTGATAATACTTTTTCAGGATTTTTTGATGAATAGAACGATCAAAAGATCAGCATTTATCATGGAGGGAGGGGGGTTATTAAAATTAATAATTTTATTTAGCAAGGATGCTTTAAATTGATCAAAAGTGATGATTAAGACATTTATAATGTTACAAAATATTTATATTTCAGATAAATGCTGTTCTTATGAACTTACTATTCATCAAAGAAACCTGAAAAAAATCTGTTTTCGACATTTTTTAAGCAGCAAAATAATTTCTGAAGGATCATTGTGACTGGAGTAATGATGCTGAAAATTCAGCTTTGATCACAGGAATAAATAAATTTTTTAAATATATCCGAATAGTAAAAATATTTCACAATGTTACTGCTTCCACTGCACTTTGGATCAAATAAATGCATGCTTGACAAGCAAAAGAGACTTGTTTAAAAACATTAAAACATTGCCTTTGACTGTTAGTGTGTGTCTGAAACCCTTATTAGAGAGTCTCCAGCTCCTTCCCAGCGTGCTCCTGAGTCTGAGAGAAGTGTGGAGCTCCACCAGCGTTTAGCAGATCCTCTGTGTTCCCCTCCCGTGCCTCCTCCATCCACCGATCCACCCAAACCTGCACCAGAACTCTCACAGAGACACCAGGCTTCACCTCCATCCCCCTCAGCATCTCCTGTTCCTCACCCCGCTCCCAGCAGGTCTCAAGCTGGAGCTGATGCTCCTCAGCCCGCTCCCACAGCGCCCCATCCGTCTCCTGTAGAAGCAGCGGACCCGTCCTCATCCGTAGCTCTCCCTCCGTTCCCACAGATCACAGAAAACACCTCATTCCTGACGCTCCTCCAAGCTTTAATGTGCATCCTCCTCAGACTCTTCCTCACCTTCATCCTCCTCTTTCTGCCATGGTAAACATGCGAGACAGAGAGAGCTTCAAATATATATTATTAATGCATGGAAATAACCCTGTAAAGCCTGATTTATAAAGGCAGTGGCTATTTGTGCAAAGCATATTTTCTTAACGATAGATACTGTGTTGACCCGAATATACGTTTTTTTTTCTCGTGAAAATGCATGTGATTATGTATGCGATAATATATGCAAAAATATGAATTTGCAGAAGATGCTGATATTAATGTGATGAAATTCTGCTGCTTGTAATGTAAATCAACGAGATGTTTCTAACAGTAGAGACATAACATGATCTAAATATCACTCTATATCTGCATTAATATGTCTCAGTAAGATGAGCTGTAAATGATCCACACATATAATGATTGAGAGATGAAGACTCCTCAGAAGATGTGAGATGAAGATCATTCAGTGAAAGTAAAGATCCTGATGATCAGATTTGAGACTGAATCATGATTGATGGAGAATCAAGTAAAGCTGATGATTCAGAAAGTGTTGATCTGGAGATATGACTGCAGTTATTCTGACGCTTACTTGATCAAAACCAGTCCAGATCTGACTCTGAACAATTACACTAAACAAGCTTTTACTGGATCACAAACTCAGACGACAGAAGACATGAGGAGACGGAGCGTGAAACAGCAAATACTGATCATTTAGAAACGTGTGCATCAAACAGAGGGTGTTTCTCTATAACAGAGACGCTGTGACGTGGGAACGAGGCGAGAGGTCAGATATTAATAGACTTCAGTGCTGGACACATGACCACAGACACTGAAATACTATTAACTTCACTTTACACGGCTGAGTTAAGGCTGCTCACGATTCAGACATAAGCATATTCAGCATAAAGCCAGACTAAACTAAACCAGCTCTGACCCACCGCAGCAATCTAAGGCAGTTCATCGAAGCAGCAGCCACGGGAAAAACATTAGGTTAAAGGGTAAAGTCACAATATTTCGAGAAAAATGTCAAATTATGAGATTAAGGTCAAAATATTTTGAGACGAAATTACAAAAATAATGTTGAAATTACAAGAAAGTAAAAATATTTTTGAGAATAAAGTTTCAATATTTTGAGACGAAATTATAAAAATAAAGTTGAAATTAAGAGAAAGTCAAAATATTTTTGATAAAGTAAAGATAAAAAAATATTTTGAGAATAAAGTTGAAATTATAAAAATAAAGTCGAAATTATGAGAATAAAGTCGAAATTATGAGAATAAAGTCTCAATACTTTGAGAATAAAGTCTAAATATTTTGACAATCAAGTCAAAATTATGAGAATAAAGTCTAAATATTTTAAGAATAAAGTCGAAAGTATAAAAATAAAGTCGAAATTACGAGAATTAAATCTAAATATTTTGAGACGAAATTACAAAAAGAAAGTTGAAAAGAAAGTCAAAATATTTGTGAGAATAAAGTTTGAATATTTTGACAATAAAGTTGAAAGTATAAAAATAAAGTCGAAATTACGAGAATTAAGTGAAAATATTTTGAGAATTGTCAAAATGATGATAATTAAATAGTAGCAATTACGAGATTAAATTTATAATATTAAAAAAATCCAAATTACAAGAATAAAGTCGAAACATTTTGAGAATAAAGTTTAAATTAGAAAAAATTAAGTCAAATTACAAGAATAAAGTTGGAAACTAAACCCTGGAGCACAAAACCAGTCATAAGGGTCAATTTTGTGAAACTGAGATTTATGCATCATCTGAAAGCTGAATAAATAATATTTCCATTGATGTATGGTTTGGACAATATTTGAAAATCTGGAATCTGAGGGTGCAAAAAAATCTAAATATTAAGAAAATCATCTTTAAAGTTGTTCAAATTAAGATCTTAGCAATACATATTAATAATCAAAAATTGAGTTTACGATAGAAAAATTACTAAATATCTTCATGGAACATGATCTTAATATCTAATGATTTTTGGCATACAATAAAAATGTATAATTTTGACCCATACAATGTATTGTTGGTTATTTCTATAAATATAGCTGTGCTGCTTATGACTGCTTCTGTGCTCCAGATACACATATTATTAAACAAGCTAGAGCAGAGGAGAAATGCAGAGAAGAAGAGAAAGAGATGTTTTATGAATCAAAAACATGAATTATAGTAATCACTCTGGGTTTTTCCAGCGCGGAGCAGCGCAGAGGATTCTCCAAACCCGACTGCTCCTTCCACAGCGGCCCGTGCGCTAAAGACGGCCCGGTCGGGAACGGACGCCTCGGCCGCAGCTCCACACTCATCTGCCCAGAACGCCTGAAGGACTTCGGAGCCGAGGAGTACCTCAATGGAGACGTGAAGGTCTTCGAGAGCAGCGTTTCCGAAGCGCCGGAGGTCCAGTTAGTGACCCAAACACCCAAACCAGCGAAGAAGAGCGGAGAGAGCAAGACTGCAGCCAAACCTGCTCCGGAGCATCTGCGCTTCGAGGACATCAGCGCCGCCGCCTTCAAACTCCAGCAGACCGGCATTCAGAAAACACCCTGCACGGTACACACACACACACTCTTATACTCACACTCACACACACACACACACACACACACACTCTTATACTCACACTCACACAACACACACACACACACACACACACACACACACACACACACACTCTCTCCACACACACATGTGCACACACACACACCTAAACTTAGCCCTCACAGGAGACGGTGCATTTCTATTTTCCCTCAAAAAAACTCACTCTGTATGATTTATAAGCGTTTTACAATTATGGGGACACTGAAAATGTCACACCTCTAATACTCACACTCATCAAATCCTCACACACATGCACACACACACATACACACACACACACACACACACACTCACACACACACACACACACACACACACACACACACACACACACACACACACACAACACACTCACACACACACACACACACACACACACACACACACACACACACACACACACACACACACTCACACACACACACACACACACACACACACACACACACACACACACACACACACCCACACACAGACAATTGACAGACACACACACACACACACAGACACACACACACGCACGCACACTCAGACATGCACGCTCTCTCACACACACACACACACACTCTCACAGACACACACAGATATATACAGTATATATATCAGTGCAAGTATGCATATGTAGGAATTAATATACTGAATGTATACTATATTTCAGTTCAATATATTTTCATTAAGATTTTGTATTATTTTACAGTAGTAAACATTAATATTTTATTTATCAGGCATTGCGCACACACACACACACACACACACATATATATAGGTATGTTAAACTGGCTGTACATTGCCAAAGCATCACCAGCGCTCTGATCCAATGAGCAGCGAATCAAGCTGTAATTAACAGTCAGGAAAGAACTTGTGTGATTGAAGGAAAAAATGCATTGAGTGACTTAATTATTTTATGGGGGATGATGCATATGCGACGTCCCTGATCCCAGATCAGCCATCTCTGAACACGTGGCATCATGAGACGATCCTGAGGTCAGTGGGAATCTGGGAAGGTTCGTTTAACCCTAAAAAGGGCACAATTCATTTACTGCTATTTTCTATCATAATGTAATTTAAATAATATAATTTCAAGTTTTTTTTATATTTGATTTGAATGTTTGTGTCCCCAGGATACGTCGCTCCTTTGGGGTATACATCCACTGAAAACAGAAACTCGTTAATCAATGCTCGTTACAACATGGTTATAATTTCTAAAAGCTTTGGAATACAGACCTAATGTTGGTCTCTTTTAAAGAAGACAGCAGATTATTGCTGAAGTGAAAGCTTTTCAAAGTATAAAAGTTATAAAAGTTCAAGTTTACAGCAAAGGTCATGTAGTACACTATTTTTATTTATTTTATATAAAATAAATATTTTATAAAATATGTTGCCCTCTAAAATTTATATGAAATCAAAGCCATGTCAAACCAAGTAATGTTCCAAATTTGAAGTTGATATCTCAAAAATTGTTTCATGTGAGATTTAGTAAAATAACCAACTCTATTGAATTTTTTTAAATGTAGTTTTCTGTCACAAATCAATAATTTTCTGTCACTATATCACTTATTAAAAACAGTTACCAAATATGCAACCTTTCCAACAATATCTGTTTTGTCAAGATTACAAAAAGATGATTTTCTAAAACACAAGCCACAAAATCTCCGTCTATGTATATGTTTTCATATCTTGATTTACACCCCTAAAAGAGCAACGCATCCCCGAGATACAAACACTTAGAGACCGATTACACGAAATATAAGCTTTGAATTTCAATGTAAACTAAATAAGCTAATGCTGAACAACCGATAATTCCCCTCCGACGTGTGTAAATATGAACTCGGTCAACTTTTATCGGAGGGCGAGTAGATTTGCCCGTGAGCTAAACAAAGAAAGTCGCCTCATCTAAATATTCACCCTTTCGAAATGAAGCCAAGAAATGCATCTCCCACAGCTTCTCAAATGTTTGCATCACCCCGTTTAGGGTTAAAGCCGTTCTCCTGACCGGGTCAGGTGGGTTTCTCCACCTGCTAAACACGAGAGGCGTTTGCCAAATGAAGAATCTGATGAATGTGTGCGTTCCTCCCGCAGTACTCCAGACTGTCCAAACAGTACGGCGTGGAGATCTTCCTGAAGAAAGAGCTTCTGCATTACACGGGTTCGGTGAAGGAGAGAGGAGCGCTGTACCTGCTGTGCTCTCTCAAACAGGTCAGACCGCTAATGCACATTATCAGAGTCATGCACACACTTCAGTTACAGACGGAGTATCGGTTTGCAACGATACAACCACAGGTTTAGTGTTCAAATGAAGACATGATGTTTCTTTGTTTCATACACATACTTAGTGATGCAATGAAATAATTTTAGGGATGCGTGATATTATCGGCCGATAATGACTTAAAATGTAAATATCGGCATCGGCCCGATATTAATTAAAAAAAAATAAAAATCGTAATGTAATTGTGTTTTTATCTATTATTAGAATATTAAATATGATATTAAACTATGACTGATATTATGTTTTATATTTAAAATTATAATAATAATAATATTTCAAGACACAAGAAATTAAGTTATAAAAATTCACATTTTATTATCACTTGCTTAATAAATTATATTTAATTTAAAAAACGAAAATTTACATCTATTTCGAGTGATATTATAGTTTTATTTTCACTTGTTTAATAAATTATGTTTAATTTAAAAAACGAAAATTGAATTTAGTTTTTTTGACATCTATTTTTAGAATACTAAATATATATGATATTAAACTATGACTGATATTATGGTTTATATTTAAATTTAATAATAATAATAATGTCAAGACACATTATCACTTCTTTTACAAATTATATAAAATAAAATAAATATTTTAAAAAAGCAAAACTGATGACTAATGTAATTTTACATATTATTACAATACTAAATATATATGATATTATACTAACTGATATTACATTTTAAATAATAAAAAAATTATAAGTCCAGTCACCAGAAATTAAGTAATACAAATTCACATTTTATTATCACTCGTTTAATAAATTATATTTAATTTAAAAAAACGAAAATTGAATTTGTCATAATGTAATTTAGTTTTTTTGACATTATTAGAATACTAAGTATGATATTAAACTATGATATCATGTTTTATATTTATATTTAATTTCACATATTACAATACTAAATATATATGATATTACATTTTAAATTAAAATAATAATAATAATAATGTCAAGTCAAGACACCAGAAATTAAATTACAAAAAATCACGTTTTATTATCACTTGTTTAATAAATGATATTTAATTGTATAAAAGCAAATCTGAGTGCTAGCGTGCCGGTAATGTAATGTTTTCCTGACACACATCATCATCACATCTAACACGAGATCTGCGCGTCACCGTGTGTCTGCTCCAGGATCAGCAGAGGAAGGGAGTGATCGTGGCCACAGACTGTAACTTCTCGATGGCGGTGGCGTATCACGCGGTGGAGCTGCGGATCCCGGTGTTCGTCATCATGCCGGCGTACAGCTCTCCTCCGCGCCTGCGCATGTACAGAGACTACGGCGCTATGGTTATTTCCTACGGCAGCACGGCCCGAGACTCCATCCACCACGCCAGGCACCTGGCCCGAGAGAACGGATACCTGTGTCTGGAGGAGTGAGTCCACATCACTTACACATGCATGCATTCATAAAGCGCTTTTACTATATCGCCAAAAGTATTGGCACCCCTTCTAATGAACAGGTTTGACTGCTTTAGTCATTTGCATCTGAGTGTTTAAGCATATAATGATATTCTAGGGAATTGTGTGCTTCTAATTTTATAGAGGTTTCTCTCAATCATTTCTTTTTGAACCTTGCCTTATAAACAGAGGCATTGTTATGTTATAAAAGGCTCCTGTTAAAATTAGAAGCACACAATTCCTTAGAATATCATTATATGCTTAAACACTCTTTTGTACTCATGGAAAGGACTAAAGTAGTCAAACCTGTGCATTAGAAGGGGTGCCAATACTTTTGGCAATATAGTGTAGTTTCAGAAAACCATGATGTTAATGTTTATAATATCTCAAAATCGTCATGCATTACATTAACAGATTAGAGCTACACTGAATGCGACTATAAAACATTAAGATGCTTGTAGATAAAACACATTAGGCATGATGGACAGACAGACAGCATCTTCATTATCTAGACACCTCGGACTCATTCAAGATCTTTTGTGTTTGTGTGTTATGTGAATCCTGCAGTGTCATCTACAGTTCAGACGTATAATCCTAAAAACATCAGAAGAGGCCTAAATCTAGTTTCCATAAAAATATTGTTTTCGACATCAGAAATGCAGCATATTATTATGATTTCTGAAGATCATGTGGCACTGAAGACTGCAGTAATGATGCTGAAAATACAGAAATAAATTACAGTTTAACAAACATTCACACAGAAATCTGCTGTTTTAAATTCTAATAATATTTCACATTTGTTTACTGTATTTTTGTACAAATACACGCAGCCCTGTGTGAGCAAAGCTTCTTTTAAAAACATTTAATATCTGAATTATTCCAAACTTTAAGTAAGTGTAAGTACTAGAAAAGATGGGTTAGTTTGTCTGTGCATCAGAAAGGGTACACTTTATTTTAAGGTGTCCTTGTTACAGTGTAATTATACATTTAAGTACGGAGTAATATTAATTACCTACATGCACTTGACTTACTTTATGGTTAGGGTTACTTGCATGTGACTATGCATAATTAATAGTTATTTTGATAGTAAGTACATGCAACAAGGACACCGTAAAATAAAGTGTACCATCAGAAAAAGTGAAATTACATGAGCTATTGGAATATATAAGGCAATTTATATTCGTTTATGTAAGCCGTTTTGATCTCTACATAATTGCATACTGCAAAAAAATATTTTTTAAACTTAGTATTTGTCTTGTTTTTTAGTATAAATATCTAAACGTTCTCGAATCAATGCATTTATTTGTACTTGACAAGCAAACTTACTTAAGATTGTAAAAAAAATTGAAAACAAAAACTAAATTTGGTTAGTTTTTGCATAAAACAAGCAAAATAAGATGAATTCAAAGCACTGACCCTGAGCACTGAACACAAAGCTGAGAGCGAAGCAGGTCCTTTGGCTTGTCGGTCTGATCCATCTCTCTCAGGGATGACAGCGCCGTGTACCTGGCTGGTCTGGGAACAGTGGGTCTGGAGATCTATGAGCAGGTACCCAAGCTGGACGCGGTCATCGTGCCTGCGGCTGGACACTATGGGCTCCTGACCGGAACCGCAGCTGCCATCAAACACCTGAACCCCCGCATCTCTGTCATAGTGAGTCCGGTCTGACGCAGACACCGTTAAAGCTGAGAGAACTCATGCATATGAGCATCAGATCCGTGTGCATGATAATTAATATACATTCTGGAGTCTTGTGTAGGACGTCATGTTATTGTTTTACAGTGGTTTCGCTCTTATTTGTATTACAGGTGTTTTAGTGTTCGATTAGGGCATTGCTCTTGGTTGTGGTGTCCCACAAGGCTCAATCCTCGGCCCGGTGTTGTTTCCTATGTATTTGCTCCCCTTGTCTTCTATTTTTGTTTTAAATATAGTGTCTCTTTTCAACTATACACTGACGATACCCAGCTTTATCTTCCCCTACATCGTATTCTCTTCAGCCATTGCCTAAAAATGATAATGTATTATGAGTTGAACCGATGATGCTGTTTTCAGTAAATCGTGAAGATTTTTCACGAAAATCTTTACTATCACTTTGTAGCAATTTAGCACATCCTTGCTGAATAAAAATATTAATTTCTTCATTTACTGACCCCAAACATTTGTCTATGTTGTTACAAAATTAATATTTTAAATAAATGCTGTTCTATTCATCAAAAAGTCCCAAAAAATATTAAGCAGCACCACAGTTTCCATCATTGATTATGATGGAATTATCTGTACAGTATACGGTTAGACCTGTACAGTATACGGTTAGACCTGTACAGTATATGGTTAAATCTGTACGGTTAGATCTGTACAGTATACGGTTAGATCTGTACAGTATATGGTTAAATCTGTACGGTTAGATCTGTACAGTATACGGTTAGATCTGTACAGTATATACGGTTAGACCTGTACAGTATACGGTTAGACCTGTACAGTATACGGTTAGACCTGTACAGTATACGGTTAGACCTGTACAGTATACGGTTAGACCTGTACAGTATATGGTTAAATCTGTACGGTTAGATCTGTACAGTATACGGTTAGATCTGTACAGTATATGGTTAAATCTGTACGGTTAGATCTGTACAGTATACGGTTAGATCTGTACAGTATATACGGTTAGACCTGTACAGTATACGGTTAGACCTGTTCAGTATACGGTTAGACCTGTACAGTATATGGTTAAATCTGTACGGTTAGATCTGTACAGTATACGGTTAGATCTGTACAGTATATACGGTTATACCTGTACAGTATACGGTTAGACCTGTACAGTATACGGTTAGACCTGTACAGTATACGGTTAGACCTGTACAGTATATGTTAGATCAGTACAGTATACGGTTAGACCTGTACAGTATACGGTTAGACCTGTACAGTATACGGTTAGACCTGTACAGTATACGGTTAGACCTGTACAGTATACGGTTAGACCTGTACAGTATACGGTTAGACCTGTACAGTATACGGTTAGATCTGTACAGTAAACGTTAGACCTGTACAGTATACGGTTAGACCTGTACAGTATACGGTTAGACCTGTACAGTATATGTTAGATCAGTACAGTATACGGTTAGACCTGTACAGTATATGGTTAAATCTGTACGGTGAGATCTGTACAGTATACGGTTAGATCTGTACAGTATATACGGTTAGACCTGTACAGTATACGGTTAGACCTGTACAGTATACGGTTAGATCAGTACAGTATACGGTTAGACCTGTACAGTATACGGTTAGACCTGTACAGTATACGGTTAGATCTGTACAGTAAACGTTAGACCTGTACAGTATACGGTTAGATCTGTACAGTATACGGTTAGACCTCTACAGTATACGGTTAGACCTGTACAGTAAACGTTAGACCTGTACAGTATACGGTTAGATCTGTACAGTATACGGTTAGACCTGTACAGTATACGGTTAGATCTGTACAGTAAACGTTAGACCTGTACAGTATATGGTTAGACCTGTACAGTATACGGTTAGATCTGTACAGTAAACATTAGACCTGTACAGTATACGGTTAGATCTGTACAGTATACGGTTAGACCTGTACAGTATACGGTTAGATCTGTACAGTAAACGTTAGACCTGTACAGTATACGGTTAGACCTGTACAGTATACGGTTAGACCTGTACAGTATACGGTTAGACCTGTACAGTATACGGTTAGATCTGTACAGTAAACGTTAGACCTGTACAGTATACGGTTAGATCTGTACAGTATACGGTTAGACCTGTACAGTATACGGTTAGACCTGTACAGTATACGGTTAGACCTGTACAGTATACGGTTAGACCTGTACAGTAAGTTAAATGCATGTCATGTCTCTAACAGGGCGTCGAACCGGAGGAGTTTCCTCTTCTACTGCAGTCGCTCAAAACAGACTCTCCCATTAAAGATCTCTACTGCAACCCCAACAAGAAACTCTACAGAGGTAAAATCTCCTCAAACTAACCCGCTGTCTCCTGCGAGCGGCTCTGATGGCTCTGTTCTCCGTCACACAGATTTGGTGAATCACTCTCTGGGCACACACGCCTTCCAGCTGGCCAAGAAAATGGTGGACAAAGTCATTTCTGTCAGGTATCTTAAAGAGCATTGGCTCCATTCAGTCCAGATTTTTTTTTTTATGTGACCCTGGAGCACAAAACCAGTCATAAGGGTAAAAAAAAAATGTATAAAAATTTGAGAAAAAGCTGCATAAATAATATTTCCATTGATGTATGGTTTGGACAATATTTGAAAATCTGGAATCTGAGGGTGCAAACAAAATCTAAATATTGAGAAAATCATCTTTAAAGTTGTTCGAATGAAGTTCTTAGCAATCCATATTACTAATTAAAAAATATGTTTTTATATATTTACGGTACAAAATATGATCTTAATATCCTAATGATTTTTGGCATAAAGAAAAATTGATAATTTTGACCCATACAATGTATTGTTGGCTATTGCTACAAATATAGCTGTGCTGCTTATGACTGCTTTTGTGCTCCAGAGACACTATTGTTATTAGAGGCTTCCTATAACATTTGACATTCATGCATTTTGGCAGACACGTTAATCCAAAGCATCTTACGTTGCATTCAAGGTTTACACTTTATCATGTATTCCCTGGGAATCGAACCCAAGACCTTGGCATTGCAAAATTGACTTGGAATTTGTTTAATTGCAATAACATGCTCTATTCTGCCCTAAAAACAGTTCTGAGTAATGAAAAAAGGCAGAATTTTGAAAAATGTAAATGTTTAAAATATAGTTCATATAATAATTATTTTTAAATGTTAGCCTTTGTTTTTAATGTGTGAAAAGTATGAAAATGTACAGTTTTTACCTGATTTTTTTAGTGTATTTTTTGGTGAACTGTACTAAATCCATTGACCCGAAAAATCAATCATAGAATTCTAACCTAATAATATGAATAATTGTGTTCATATTCTGGACTCATCTGCATCGCATCATCAATAATACATTAGGCCGTGTTTTATAATGTCCCAGACGTGAGCCGAGTCTCACTATGTGTGCACATGGAGTCAGTTCTGCAGTTCAGTATGTGATATTATTATAATATTCAGATGTTGTGTGTCTCTGGAGGGAGGCGGATGCTCTGGTGGCCATGCTGCGCTTTCAGGAGTACGAGCGCGCGACCGTGGACACAGAAGGAGCCATGGGCTTGGCCGCGATCTTAGCCGGACAACTGCCGGAGCTTAAAGGGAAAAGGTGCTTAAAGCCCCTCATCTCACTTTATTATGATCCTAACCGGGTCTGTGTTACTCTTTCTGATGAGCCAGTTAGCAGAGGACTTCATCATGTTCCTGATGGTAACTCATTTAACCCTTGTGCTGCAGGGTGGCAGTGGTGGTCAGCAGTGCAAACATGGAGCTGGACCTGGTTCTGCAGTGTCTGGAACGAGCTCTGGTTCTGGACGACAGAGTCAGTCGCTTCACGGTGCAGCTGGCCGACTGGCCCGGAGACATGGCCAAACTCCTGGACCTGCTGGCCAGAGAAGACGTCAGGTGAGCGAGCGAGGAACAGATGCACGATGTCAGCTCTGACTCAACTCTTTACACTCATGCATCACACAGATGCTGGTATTCACAGTGACTTGCACTGCATTGGAGCGGTGCGTGTGATCAGTGCATGCACTCATCCATGACTTCTACAGTTTGAGCATGCATGGAAACCTCAAATGCATTGTAAGTCGATGTAAATATAAGCTGCAGGTCATAGCAATATCAGCTTGTGAATGTTCAATGAGCTCGTGTCATGGAGAGAGAGCTTCAATGCAATCACAGCTGGATCCTCAGTTTAGACTGATTAACTGTCAGGACACGAAAGAAACAGATCTCTTCACTAACGAACTCCGTCAACTCTCTCTCGCTGTGTCCCCCCCCCTCTCCTCTCTCTCTCTCAGGTTGCTGGATGTTTGTCACAGACGGTACAGTGATAAAGCTGAGCTCTTCAAAGCACAGGTCAGAGGAGATCTGATTCACACACTAACAAACAAACAAATACGGCATGTTTCTGTTCATGCAGCACATCGTATGTAACACAGATTCCCGAGAGATTCTATCAGCTGAATGCCTTTGAGCTGAGATTTCAGTCATTTAACACATTCACATATTTGTTTATTATATTTTACATAAATTGTGTTATTATTATGCTTTATATGTATTTTTTTGATTATATTCTAGTAATTTTGTCAATATATTTGAACATTTTTATTATTCAAATAACCCTGCTCTATATTACGGTACTATGGTATTATCATCAGATAAGTACGGTGTGTTTGAGGAGCTGTTCTGGACTGATGGGATTGTGTTCACAGGTAGAGTGTGTCATTGAAATGAGGGATAAAAGTCAGAACTCACAGCTGCGGCGGATGCTGTCAGACCGATACCCATCACTGCACTGGCTGGAGCGGTGATCTGCACACACACACGCACACGCACGCACGCACGCACGCATGCACGCACGCACACACACACGCACACACACACACGCACACACACACGCACACGCACACAGAGAGAGAGAGAGAGATACACAAACACACATGCACACACACGCACACACGCACACGCACGCACGCACGCACACAGAGAGAGATACACAAACAAACACACATGCACACAAACTCAGGCATTCACAGACACCATCCACACACAACACAAACATGTAAAGTATTTTTGTCGTTTTTTTAGTAAAATACTGAAATATCCTCAAATCAAGATACATGTTGAGAAACAAAAAGAGTTAAGATACGAAGTCTAGTTTTGCCAGTGGTGTCAGAACAATACACTTGTTTTTCATTTGAATTAAGATTATTATTCATTCTCCATTGGCAGGGATTTGTTTTTGTTAATTCATGTACATACTAATTTATTAAGTCGTTTTGAAAATTATAATTTTTAGATATTTAGATATTTCTACTGGAAAACAAGACAAAAATATGGAAATCATTTTTTACTGACGCAGTTGTTTGAATAAGCGTTTAGACAATGTCATATAATTGCTCTTAGTGTCACTGATATCACATGAAACATATTTCATTATTTCTATTCAAACAGATGTAAAGATCGAACCATATGGACTGTAACTAAAATGAAATGTTTTGAGTCACAGCATTAAATGTCTTATTATTGGATGATCAAGAACGTCTGTCTTTATGGGAGGAAAGCGGTGCTGTATATAACTTTATTTATTAAACTCACTGAATGTGTGATGATGAATCTAGCTGGTTTGATGTGAATTGTATTTGGCTTATGAATATAAAGACTCGTCCTTTATATAATCACACTCCGACTGCTGTATTTTATCATACGGTTAGATATTATGTGTCTGCATGAATCTGCACATCATTACAATCCAGAATAAAGGAGAGTGAGTGTGTGTGTGTGTGTGTGTGTGTGTGTGTGTGAGTGTGTGTGTGTGTAGAGAGAGAGAGATGAGAAAGAAAGAGTGTGTGAGAGAGTGTGTGTGTGAGTGTGAGAGTGAGTGAGTGAGTGAGTGAGTGAGTGTGTGAGAGAGTGTGGTGTGTGTGTGTGGTGTGTATGAGTGAGTGAGTGAGTGTGTGTGTGTGGTGTGTATGAGTGAAAGTGTGTGTGTGTGTGTGTGTGTGTGTGTGTGAGAGAGTGGGAGAGAGTGAGTGTGTGTGGTGTGTGTGTGTGTGTGTGTGTGTGTGACGGAGTGTGTGTGTGTGTGTGTGTGTGTGTGAGAGAGAGAGAGATGGGAGAGAGTGAGAGAGAGAGAGTGTGTGTGTGTGTGTGTGTGTGAGAGAGAGAGAGATGGGAGAGAGTGAGAGAGAGAGAGTGTGTGTGTGTGTGTGTGTGTGTGTGTGAGAGAGAGAGATGGGAGAGAGAGAGCTCAGACTGTGTTCTCACTGCTCATAGAGGATTTCCTTACGGAGTGCAGCAAATATAAACACATCAGAGATGCCTATTTCAAACAAATAGCGCTAGTGTCACCTGAATTCCCGCAAACGAGCAACACAGAGAAACTCTGGTATATATTGGGAGAGAAGGAAAAGTGCATCCAGCTATGTGCACTCCTGCCACCAAATGAGGGACAACGGCTGAACCCTCCACACCATCTACACTAGCTCTCTGTACTCTTTTAATCTATTTTATGTTTTTTTGTGATAGGTTGGACATATACGTGTTTATTTTTTCCCCTTTTTATTAATCTGTATATTTGTATAAATAATATACTTATGTATAATATACTTATTGCTTTGGCAAAATTGTGATATATTACACAGTCATGCCAATAAAGCTCATTTGAATTGAATTGAGAGAGAGAGATAGAGAGAGATAGAGAGAGAGTGAGAGACAGTGTGTGTGTGTGCGTGTGTAAAGAGGAAGATCTCAGACAGAGGTAAAGTCCTAGAGATTCATCTGCTCTCAGAAACCAGTCCATCATCATCATATTAGAAATGTGTTAGGAATGGATGCATGAATCAACTGACTCGCGAAACGCGCTCTGAAGCACCGAACTGAACCAATTGACTCGCGAAACGCGCTCTGAAGTCCCGAACTGAACCAATTGACTCGCGAAACGCGCTCCGAAGCACCGAACTGAACCAATTGACTCGCGAAACGCGCTCTGAAGTCCCGAACTGAACCAATTGACTCGCGAAACGCGCTCTGAAGTCCCGAACTGAACCAATTGACTCGCGAAACGCGCTCCGAAGCACCGAACTGAACCAATTGACTCGTGAAACGCGCTCCGAAGCACCGAACTGAACCAATTGACTCGCGAAACGCGCTCTGAAGTCCCGAACTGAACCAATTGACTCGCGAAACGCGCTCCGAAGCACCGAACTGAACCAACTGACTCGCGAAACGCGCTCTGAAGCCCCGAACTGAACCAAATAACTCGCGAAACGCGCTTTGAAGTCCCGTTTTGAATCAAATGACTCGCGAACGCGCTCTCGCGAAGCGCTCCCGAACTGAACTCAAACGCGCTCTGAAGTCTCGCTCGCGAAACGCGCTCTGAAGTCCCGAACTGAACCAATGAAGTGAACTCGCGAAACGCGCTCTGAAGTCCCGAACTGAAGTCCAAATCAAATGACTCGCGAAACGCGCTTTGAATTCTGAAGACTCGTGAAACGCGCTCTGAAGTCCCGAACTGAACAAATCTGAAGCTCGCGAAACGCGCTCTGAAGACTCGCGAAACGAATTCCCGAACTGAATCACTCGAATCTGAAAACTGACTCGCGAAACGCGCTCTGAAGTCCCGAACTGAACCAAATTGACTCGCGAAACTCGCACCGAACTGAACGACGCGAAACTCGCTCCGAAGTGAACCAAATGACGCGAACTCTGAAGCACCGAACTGAACCAATTGAACGCGCTCGCCCCGAAACGACTCGCTCTGAAGTGAACCAACTGACTCGCGAAACGTCTGAAGCCCCGAACTTAACTCGCGAAACGCGCTTTGAAGTCCCGTTTTGAATCAAATGACTCGCGAAACGCGCTCTCCCGAACTGAATGACTCGCGATCTGAAGTCCAGTGAGACTCGCGAAACGCGCTCTGAAGTCCCAAATGACTCGCGACTCTGAAGTCCCGAACTGAATGACTCGCGAAACGCGCGAAGTCTCTGCGAAACGCGCTCTGAAGCCCCGAACTGAATAAAATGACTCGCGAAACGCGCTCTGAAGTCCCGAACTGAATGACTCGCGAAACGCGCTCTGAAGCGAACTGAATCAAATGACTCGTGAAACGCGCTCCGAAGCACCGAACTGAACCAATTGACTCGCGAAACGTCTGAAGCCCCGAACTGAATTGAAAATCCGAAGTGATTGACTCGCGAAACGCGCTCTAACTTTTGAAGTCCAGAAAACGCGCTCTGAATGAACCAATTGACTCGCGAAACTCCGAAGCACCGAACTGAACCAATTGACAAACGCGCTCCGTGAGCGAAACGCGCTTCCCGAAGACTCGCCGCGCTCTGAAAACTGAATTGAAAATGAAGTCTCGACTCGCGAAACGCGCTCCGAAGCACCGAACTGAACCCTCGCAAAACTCGAATGAACCAAATGACTCGCGAAACGCGCTCTGAAGTCCCGAACTGAACGACTCGCGAAACGCGCTCCGAAGCACCGAACTGAACCAATTGACTCGCGAAACGCGCTCTGAAGCCCCGAACTGAACCAACTGACTCTCTGAAGTGAACCAACTGAAAACGCGCTCTGAATCCAAATGCTTTCCCGTTTTGAAGACTCGCAAACGAAGTCCCGAACTGAATAAAATGACAAACGCGCTCTGATGTAAAATGACTCGCGAAACGTCTGAAGTCCAGTGAGACTAGAAGTCCCGAACTGAATGACTTCTTCTTCTGACCAGTTTTGAATCAAATGACTCGCTCTGAAGTCCCGAACTTAAAATGACTTCTGATGAATCAAATAAATAAACCGAGAACCAATTGACTCGCGAAACGCGCTCTGAAGCCCCGAACTGAACCAATTGACTCGCGAAACGCGCTCCGAAGCTGAACCAATTGACTCGCGAAACTCGCTAAGCACCGAACTGAACCAATTGACTCGCGAAACGCGCTTGAACCAACTGACTCGCGAAACGCGCTCTGAAGCCCCGAACTGAACAAAATGACTCGCGAAACGCGCTTTGAAGTCCCGTTTTGAATCAAATGACTCGCGAAACGCGCTCTGAAGTCCCGAACTGAATAAAATGACTCGCGAAACGCGCTCTGAAGCCCCGAACTGAATAAAATGACTCGCGAAACGCGCTCTGAAGTCCAGTTTTGAATCAAATGACTCGCGAAACGCGCTCTGAAGTCCCGAACTGAATAAAATGACTCGCGAAACGCGCTCTGAAGCCCCGAACTGAATCAAATGACTCGTGAAACGCGCTCTGAAGTCCAGTTTTGAATCAAATGACTCGCGAAACGCGCTCCGAAGTCCCGAACTGAATCAAATGACTCGCGAAACGCGCTCTGAAGCCCCGAACTGAATCAAATGACTCGCGAAACGCGCTCTGAAGTCCAGAACTGAATCAAATGACTCGCAAGAGAGTGTGAGAGAGAGTGAGAAAGTGAGTGGGTGAGAGAGTGTTTGTTTTCTTTACTTTATAAAAGCACAACGCTTTGTTATTATAAATAAAAGTATGTGTTCCCACGGCTCAGTGGTTAGAGCATTGCGTTAGCAACGCAAAGGTTGTGGGTTCGATTCCTAGGGAACACACATACTGACAATAAATGTATAGCCTGAATGCACTGTAAGTCGCTTTGGATAAAAGCGTCTGTTAAATGCATAAATGTAAATGTAAAAGTAGACCCTTTACAGATTCGATTGATGTATTGCTCATACAGACCTAAGTATACTTCTATTTTTCACACGCAGCCTTGCAGAGTATACTTCATTTGACTCGTTAGGGTTATATAAAGAGCGCAGAACCCTTCACAAGTCTGCGAGCGGTGATGCATTTGACTGCGAGCAGCAGCCCGGTCCTCCGATTCCCAGCCAAAGTGCCTCTCTCCATCAAACAGCCCATCTATCATTCCCTTCCCAGCATCAGTTTTATCAGACGCTCAACGAAGCACGTGGGTCAAGCTGAGAAGAGCAATATCAGCTGCCGGTGTAAAAGTGCAGTGGTCTGGCCGGAGAAATCACTGGGTTTTACCATTTCAACACAATGCAAAGAAAACAGAACATTTAGAAGAAAAAAGTATTGTGAAAATCTATCACCTGGGTCAGAAATTTACTTTTTCACATAAAGGGCAATATTTACCCACTAGGATTGATTTCCAGGACTTGGAAATTTCATAATTACCTTTATTAAATGTATCCGTGGTCACTTTAATGTCAAATGTAACCAGACTGTTACCAAAATGATTTCGTCAACATCAACAAATACCCTCTTTACACTGCAAAGATGGAGCAGAAGCTGTATCTGACATGTTTATTTTCACTTCGACTGCTCAAAGCTGGCATGCATGCATTTACACAGCGTTTGCATAATGTTAATTTACCTTCATGAAGTATAGAAGTTAATACATAAATTATAAACACTGTTAAAACAGATAAAATGCATGCAATGTACCATATTAACACGAAGAATTGTTAATAAATATATTTATATGCATTTATTCATTTTACCTGTATTTTGCAAAATACCTCTCCTGGCCTAGCGGGGGGGCTTAAGGAGCAGTTATGAAGATTGCGTCGAACTTATCTGTACGATCAAAACTGAAAGTGTAATGTAAGTTATTTTCTGCATTATCAGGAGAAGATGCCACAAAACACGCATCCGGATTTGTCGACTCCCAGGTTTTACATAATCAGAAATAATCTGATAAACATGCTTGCATAAAAAGAGCTCTCTTTATGAATTATGAGTATGTTAGCTATAAATAAACCACATGTATGGTGAGTAAACTCTCTGAAGGGAGAATCAGTTCATATCAAAACTGCAAATTAAGCTTCATATCTGTGACAGTATTTTATGATGTGCGTGTACATCGAATAACAGACGACCCAAAACAAACAAGTCAAATCAGTCAGTTTATTTTCCATCATTTAAACTCTGTACCCTCTTGATCACATAGACTCCAGTGAAACAGAGACTGGAGGATCTTCCTTACAGCAGTGTTTCTAAACCTGTTAGAGGAATGTCGTGTGTTCAGGATTCGTGACAGAAACATGACAGAAAACCAGCACTGAAAACATTACAGCAGCAGCCAATGCTAGACATCAGTATCAGGTCACACTTACAAAAAAAATAATCGGTGCATCTCTAGTTTCTTTGTTATTATTTGTGCATGTGCATTTTTTTTATTGTGTACTAGAGTAAATATTATAGCTTATATGGAGGGCTCTGATACTGTTGTACACTGGGAAGTTTAGTCTATCACCCATGCATTAGTGGATTTAACCCGTCTCTGAGCACACTTGTGAGAAAGTTACCATGTTTACACAGTCATTACAGGAGGAGAGACATTAGATACACGGTACCAGTCGAGGTTAGCTTGTATAATTTGATGTTAATTGCTCTTATTTTGCACTGAAGCTGCAGTGGTTCTCTGTGCTGACAGACGTTATGTCCCCTAATGCTGCTAGTACTAAACCAGGATCATGTAAACAAGGCCTCGGATGTGACCTCTTTAGTGAAAGGCTGTTCCAGAATCAGTGAGGTGGATGTGACTAGGGATTAGGGCTGGGCGATAAAACGATAACGATATGTATCGCGATAGACACGTGATCGATATTAATAAAAAATGTGTTCGATAAAACGTTCGATATTTTTTATTCTTCGTCGGAAGAAAACAGAGGTTGCGAAGCAAGTTTGGTTGCATTAACAAAGGCACTCGCTCTCTGGTAACCTAGCAACGTAGGGAGTGACACGCTAACAGCCAATCATGTAACAGTATCAATTTTGGTTGCGCCATATCATTGTCTCGTGCTGGTCTGCTGGATTCCTTTTCATAAGCAGAAAATGAGTGCCGCAGCGAACGAGGAAATTGTAAATAAAAGAGGAAAAGTCAGCTCGCCAGTATGGCAGTTTTTTGGATAGTATAAGTCTGACCGTAGTCAGACCAATGTCGTCTGCAAATTATGCAAGACCGTCGTCCCCGCCAAGACTGGTAATACCACGAACTTGATGTACCACCTTAGCCGCGCTCACCCTTTGGAGCACAGCCGTATTCAACCAACAACAAATGTTAAGAGATAATTGTTAAGTGTTCATTGTGACTTTAGACTTATGTTTACATTTTAATTATTTGAGTTTTCCATGGTTGTTGACATTTCTGTCTTAATAACTGAGGGGATTATGATCAGAGGAAGGTTACGTTTAAAATAAAAATGTTTAAATGTAATATATTTTTCTCCTGGTCCTTATTTTAAATGGGTCATAAAAAATATCAATAATTATCGATATCGACCGATATGAAACACTGATATCGTGATACAGTTTTCAGCCATATCGCCCAGCCCTACTAGGGATGCTCCGATCGATCGGCATCGGCCGATAATCACATTTTATGACTCGATCGGTACTCGTTAAACTTGGCCGATCTTAGGAACCGATCACAATTGATGACGTCAATGCGTGAGGACGTACACGATGAGTGGGGACGTAAATGTTTTGGTGCCGCAGGCATATCATCGCCCGTGTGGAATTACTTTGACGTTTCGAGAAACAATGAAAAATTTGCTATTTGCCGTTTATGTTCCAAATAAATCTCACGTGGAGGCGCATTGTCCAAAACATTTAATACAATGAACCTCATTCGGCACTTAAGAACGAGCCACCGCGAGTCGTATGGCGAATACGAAAAACTGGCAACTGCAAAAAAGGCAACGGTAACTAATAATGCGACTCTCACGCAGCCATCCATTACAGACATTCTGAAAAAACACGAACTGTACACACCAGACAGCAAGAAAGCTAAGGATATAACCGCAAAGATAATGGAATTTATATGCATTGACCACCAGCCTCTGTCAGTCACAGAAGACATTGGATTTAAACGCACATCTTGAACCACGATATAAACTGCCACGGCGCAAATATTTGACTGATGTTGCTCTCCCAGTTATATCAAATCGTCTACAGCCACATAAACAGTCTACTTCACGAAAATTTGACCATTCACTGTAGTACTGGATAATGATTAAATAAACCTTGTGGGTTGCATCAGCCGGCTCAATTTTGTTTATTAAATTTTGTCTCATATTAAGTATTATGATGTGCATAGTGTTATGCATAAACCCCATTGTAAAGGCATATTAAAATATTCACTATATAATAAATGAAGAGCTTTTTTCCAAAACGCAATAAACGCCAAATTAAAAAAATAATGAGTTCGTCATGCCATTTTGCTGTGTACTGAACCTATTCACTGCTCCATCAATGTTTCATGCCAAATCGCTATATTTCCTTGTTTAAAATGTACCTCACTCTCCTGACCTCACAAAGAGGCGCTCTAGCGACTGACGCGAGAGGCTGTAGCCTTTGGCGTTCCTTGTTAAAGCACCCACCTCCCGCGCCGGAAACCCGGGTTCGAGACCCGCTCGGTGTGATGGTGCGGACCCCGGGGGGGTTTAACAATCATTGTTTAACATGTTCAGACTGAGCCAACAGACCATTTTAACAGGATAAATTGAATATTAACAAAATGTATGGGTCTAGGTAAAAAAAATGTCATTTTCATGAAAACTATTAAAATGGATTTATAGCGTTTTGGAAAAGAGCTCTTCAAATACTTATTTGTGATTATTTAGTACTCTCTTAAAACAATAGTTACATTAGACATATTACTGTAAAAATATAACAAAGACAACATTTATAGTATTACTTTATCTGAAAAAAAGTTAATGGTGATCAGAGAGCTTACATATTTACATAAACTTGAAGCATCAGAATCGGCATTGGTATCGGCCGATCACCATGACAAAAAATCGGTACTTGGTATCGGTGGCAAAAATCCTGATCGGAGCATCCCTAGATGTGACTGTTCAAATATAACCTGTTGGTTGATAAATCCTCTGGTATATGAAGATCAGAGTCCTGCTGGGAAACGAGCGGTCACTGGCGTTTGGATCGGATGTCCGGCTTGTATTTGAGCAGAAGACCCAGAGACGCGAAACCAAACAGGAACGTCTGAGCGAACCACAGCAGACGTGTGGACGTGCCGTCGATGCCTTTATCACTGCAGACACAAACACCAACATCAACAGTCCTGCATCGGATTAGATCAGACAAAAATTAACATGAGCTGAAAATGTGCCAATGAGTTTGTGTGTCACTGCAGAGCATCTATTGACTCTCATTCTGACGGCACCCATTCACTGCAGAGCATCCATTGACTCTCATTCTGACGGCACCCATTCACTGATGCAGTGACATTTCTACAAACCTGATGAAGAAACAAACTCATCCATTTTCAGCACATGTTCATTATTGGCTGAACTATTCCTTTTATCTCCGTTATTCCATAAGTACAGTAAGTTGATAACGCACACAGAATGATCACTCACACACACATCTGTTGGTCTGTACTGCCACCATGTGGTGGAAAAGATGAAACACCCTGTAAACAATCATAAAAACACCAGGTGTCTTACCTGCAGACCTTCAGTGCATAAAGAGCCTCGCACAGATGGATGAGCCATGTCAGAAACCAGCTGAAACACAGAAGGACAGCGATATCAGCGTCCGCTCGGAACCCAGCGTGTGAACACCGGCGCTCACTCACCCGTAATACAGCACAGGGTAATGATAGTCCACCAGATGCTTGGCCAGAGCGCCCAGAGGACCCAGACTGCTGTACGGGACGTCCTGAGGCCAAAACACCGTCCACTGAAACCAATCAAACACAGTCACTGCAGAGACACGGCCACAGCTTTCGAATATTCGGTGGAATTAAAATAAAAATGCATATTTGAAGGAAAGAACTGAATTTTGGTGCACGAGATGATGTATTTTATGCTCTCCAGCTGAAGACACTCATTCACAATATAGCAGAAAAACTGATCATATTTCACACAGAACTCATATTTATCACATGTTCTATAGAGCGAGAGCGAAAGAGAGAGAGAGAGCGAGAGCGAGAGAGAGAGTGTGTGAGAGAGAGAGAGAGAGAGAGAGACGCATGTTTAGAAAGCAGCTCAAATTAATGCAACTATTAAAAAACACGTCTCGAGACTTTATGACGTTTTTCATACATACATACATACATACACATATGTATGAAATATATATTTATATGATAGATTAGCAGCTTAATTAACATGGCTTTATATTCTGAAATGTTAAATAAATATTTCATTAAATATAAAATATCAATTTGTAAATGCACCAGTGTGCAGGCATTTTTAGTGTTTTATATACATAAGATAAGATAGAGTAAGAACATGAACAAAGAAACAAAGTTAAATAAACTGACAAATATACCATTTGTCACACCATAAAACAAATGTACAAATGTAAAAAAAAAACAGTGCTTTCATTTATCTATGGTGGTCTACTAACATTAATGTTCAGGTAATAGCTACAAAATAAATCTAAAAGTGATCAAATATAAATGAACACTGCATAGTTTTCACTGTATATATTGATAGATTAATGCTTATTAAAGCTATTACTTTATTCAGATTAAGAGCTGTGAGTGATTTTGTCTTTGTGTTTTGTTCTTTGATTAACATTGAAGAAGCTCCAATCCGTCACTGAGACGAAATATTGACACACAATTTTCTCCCAACTGTTCTCGTTCACTTGAAGATATAAACTGTGTTTAAGTGAATACTCTCCAAGCCGTCCGTTTTTACATGCTTTGTGTGTATTTGATCATTTGGATGCGCCCGAAGCTCAGTGTATTTTGCTTGTCTGTTTTGGAGCGCGCCGCGCACGCACACTCACACACGCGCGCGCGCAAACACACACACACGCACACACTTCAGCCTGAGGAACAGCGTCTCTCGTGTGGATTGTACTTTCAACGTTTTATTATCAAACCTGTCCAGCAATTTAGTAACTGTAAAGACGGCATTTTACAACAATCGACAGATGATTGATCTGATTCTGACGTTGAGTTTTGGTCAGGGAGGAACGAATGCGCGCCGCTGTGAAGAGAAGGAAGTTGTGCTAGAAGAAACACGGCTATAAACTGTAGAAGCTAAAAAAACATAAAATAAACTCAGTTTAATATAACAGCCACAGGCCTAAAGTGTAAGCATGTTTTAATGGTTAGTTCTCTTTTATCATAAACGGGGCTTTCATGTTGTGCGTGCTGAACACGATCTCGCTTCTGATTTGGGAATAGCAAAAATGCATCATAGACAAGAGTTTGAATATTATTGCATATAAAAACAGCTGGTGACTCTGGCGGGATAGAATTTGCAAGATAATGTGTATATATATATATATATATATATATATATATATATAGCAATAATAAATGTATGTGTGTTTTCTTAATTTCTCCAGTACCGATAACAAAACCGTTAAGAGCTTATCGATACTCCGGTCTTTCATAATTTAGCCCCGAGACCGATTAAATACCGGGTTTCGGTACCCATCCCTACCCCGGCCCTAACAGAAATTATGCATTTTAAATTCGATTATAGATCATATTTTAGTGCAAAATTAGAATTTAGTTTTTAAGCCAATTTGACAAGCATTAGCATTTTTCACAATGATCATAAATTACGTTCTGTTACAGGTCTGCGCTTATTATCATCAGCACGCCCTTTTCTCAAATAATGCTTCTTATCTTTTCTATTTTATCTGTTTTCCAAGTTGTTGCTTTATATAGTGTATAAATAAATAATATTTAACTTGTATGGCCACTCGAGCGATTTCCCTCGAATCAACAGATCATAATAAATTATGAAAACTGACAACATTTATGGCCATATGCATATTTTTCTAAGAATTCATAACATGGTTTCCACTCGAAGACTTCCCAGACATTCCCGGACTTAAAAGATGAAGACCTATCATGACGCTGAAACCTAAAGATGTCCCGCCCCCGTGCAAGTGATACTCGACTGCCATTGGCTAGTCTGTGTTCGAGGGGAGGGGCTTAGTAATACACCGAGAAGACAAAAACCAGTCACAGACCGTATTATAAATCCATTTGAAAGTTAAACACATATACACAACTTTTTTTGGCTTCCACCCATTAAATGCACTTTGATATTGTATGAAACAAGCTAAACAATCTGCCAATGTGATAATAAAAATAATGTTATTTCAGAAAACAAGATTATTTTGCTTATTCTAAGTAAAAAGTGACTTCATTTTGACTTGTTTTTTTTTCTAAAAAGATAATTTTCACTTCTTGATGTAATAATTTGTAGATGTTTTGTCTGGAAACAAGATAATAATGTTCACTTCTTGATGTAATAATTTGTAGATGTTTTGTCTGGAATCAAGATAATAATGTTCACTTCTTGATGTAGTGTAGGGCGTTTCATCATGTTGTGCAGCTCTGGACAGGCGTTTCTTCAAAGCTCGTCTGTGTTCAGCAGAAGACCGAATCATCTCTGATTAATCACGGCGGCAGCTGAGGGCCGCATGACTTCATAACGCATCAGTGGTTCATCTGGAGGCTTGTGTGCTTGGGTTTAGTCACAGCTGTTCCCAGACGCACTATTATACCACTGATCTATATAATATTCTGTGTTATAGATCGGTGTATTATACTCCATAATCGCTCATCAAACAGCGTTTCTCTGAAAATCATTCAGAAATATGAATAAATATGCACATACAGAATCATATTCCAAAAATTAAGTACTTGTAATTAGACTGTAGTGCATTTTAAAATGCTTAGAATATAGTAACTTTTTCATAGATTACTTATTAATTCATATTTTTTTCCAGTTTTTGATTAATTCACATCTCATGTAGTTTATTCATGACATAATGTAATCTTTCATACACTTCATAATGTTGACAGAATGGAATATATTTGAGGACTGACGTAATCTACAAGCAGAATACATGACCTAATATGAGTGATCCAATACATTAATTTAATAACTATAATTTTGGTCATGTGATTTGTAATCAGTAAAGTACAGTTTGTAAGTAATCGACCAAGTACTGTGTGTGTCTCTCTCTATCTCTCTGTGTGTGTGTGTGTGTGTGTGTGTGTGTGAGAGAGAGAAACACTGTGTGTGTGTGTGTGTGTGTGTGTGTGTGTGTGTGTGTGAGAGAGAGAGAGAAACACAGTGTGTGTTTCTCTCTCTCTGTGTGTGTGTATGTGTTTCTGTGTGTTCGTGTGAGTGTTATTACAATTATCATAGTTGAAATATGGTTAATAGCTGTATTCATGGTAAATTTATGGTTTATACGGTTTTAATTTCAATTATTTTTTCTAAAACAAATATTTTCCAGTTAATTTTTATTTTGTTAGTTTTTTCCCCAAAGACACAAATGCATGAATGGGGATATCACACACACACACAAAAACACATACACACACACCGAAACACATACACACACTTACACTTAACACGTATATATGACACAATGTAAATTATAACACATTAAACTATGCAGTGATGTAAAGGCAGTGATAATAACGCTGGCGGACTTTGCTCGGTTGGTGTCGCGTTAGTTAAACACTGAGGTAAAGTTCACGGATCGGTTAACGTTACACAACGTTGTGAGTTTGCATATTTTCAACACGGAGAATCCGTCATTTCATTCAGAAGTCAAACAGCTTTTCTGACAGTCATATAAAACATTACAATTATATTAATTCTCCTCAGGTGTTTCATGACTGACTGAATAATTCATTAGTTTCATCTTACCGTGAAAAAACTGACAGAAACCGTCACAACCAGCATCCAGAACACACTGGACCTCCTGAAGTACGAGCTACCGTCACTTCTGGCCATGATGAGTGATCTAATTAACTAATTAACTAACAGTTAACTGCACAAGTTTCTTCTCAGCGGCCAGTCTGTCAGCGCAAAGATCACTCAGAACCGGAAGTGACACACACCTTCACAAAATAACGGTCACGCATCTAAATCTCACACAATAAAGGTCCCTCATTTAAAAGATCTAAAATAATTATAATAAATACAAAACAAACTGACTCTTGTAAGAGCTTATTTAAAAATATGATTACATTTAATAGCGTACTTTTCATCAGTTTTGTGTGTATTTATATTCTACTTTTATCTTGTGTTATTGCATTATATTTATATATAAATTAGTGCTGTCAAACGATTAATCGCATTCAAAATAAAGTTTTGCTGACGTAATGTGATATGTATATAATACATTCAGTGTATATTTAGAAAATATAAATGTAACATATTTTTATGAAATATATACATGTGTTTGTATTTATATATGCATAATAAATACCCACAGTACACACACATATATTATGTAAACAAACTTTTATTTTGTATGTGATTAATCGTTTATAAAAAATCATATTGAGGCCAAAAACCTTCATAAATGCTATTTAAAATCATATTTAATAGATTTTTATGTAATATTGATGAAAGCATACATCATATTGTTCTATTTTTAAC
The DNA here is from genome assembly GCA_027474115.1 of Schizopygopsis malacanthus. Classification (NCBI taxonomy): domain Eukaryota; kingdom Metazoa; phylum Chordata; class Actinopteri; order Cypriniformes; family Cyprinidae; genus Schizopygopsis; species Schizopygopsis malacanthus. The sequence goes on from CM049882.1 coordinate 31,045,962, forward strand.
TTACACATTTATTGTTATTATATTAAATCTATATTTGATTATTTATTAGCATTACCCAATACAAAATAAATAAATAATAATAATAAACCCAACATAAATATATTTATAAACATCAAATCCGACTAAACAGAATTATACATATTTAATAAAAAAGTAAAATATTTGATATCTCCAAAACTTTAATAATAATTAACATGTTTCAACATTTTACAAAAATAAAGACTGAATATATTTGGACATTAAAAGATGAAGTGCTATATTAATATATCAAATCAAACAATAAGACAATATTGGCTGATTAGACGGCAATGCTGACCTAAAATATGAATTAGGCTACCCTTATTGAAACATATTACATAACTTAGCCTTGTGTCTCAACACTAGCATTTGCCAAATATTAATATTATTATGTAAAATGATAAAAGTCACATGTATGGTTGTAAATACAGTGTTTTGATTGGATAAAACCGTAACACATGTGTCCGTTTGACCACAGTGAAGTCCATGAAACCAGGCATAACGAGATCCATTTTTTAATTACAAAAAGGTCTGTACATTAGCCGTGTCTGAAAGCAGAAAGCACACAATAACTCAACAGAAGAAGCCGTGTTCCTCGCACACAGTCGCTCTAAAACTAACTCAAACCGGCTCAGCACACAGTGACGATCAACACGTGTCAGACGAGAGATGGAGAAAGAAATAAACACACAGTTCTCTGTCC
>CM049882.1:31054182-31059182 GCA_027474115.1 Schizopygopsis malacanthus
AGTGATGGTGATTTTAGTGACATTGTTCCGCTGTTAGATGGCGCTAAGCGTCAGCAGTAAAGACTTCTATATTTGAAAAATACTTTAGTGCAGTTTAGAAGTTATTTTTACTTTCAAAACACCAGCAGATAACAAACGCAGCGAGCCGCCTGTCATCGGGAATCACCAGATGAAAGGATCATATTCAGCTTTCCTCTGAATCTGAATATATTGCTGTGAACGGGAGATGAGCTCTGACCCCCGACCCCACACACACACACACACACACACACACACACACACACACACACGGGAGATGAGCTCTGACCCCTGACCCCACACACACACACACACACACACACACACACACACACACACACATGAGAGATGAGCTCTGACCTCTGACCCCACACACACCTGACATGAAGGTGAAGCCCGCGGGCAGCTGCATGACTCCTGCGCTCTTGGCTCCGCTCCCGCTGGCCGGCGGCAGGTAGTTGGTGATGGGGAAGGATGGGCTGCTGGAGGAGCTGTGGACGGTGGTGCTGGCCACGGAGAACACCGGCTTCAGAGCGTCCTGTGAGGAAGAGTATCATCATCAACATCATCATCATCATAGTCATCATCATCAACTCATCATCCTCATCAACATCCTCATCAACATCATGCTTTGTTTACAGCGGTAACCAAGGAAACACTGTATCGTTGCTGTTCATAAGTGGTCGTATGTGTATGAGCGAGTGAGTGAGTGAGTGAGTGTGTGTGTGTGTTTTATGATTATATTTTCAGTGTCCCCATAATTCAAAAGGCTTATAAATCATACAGAGTGAGTTTTTTGGGGAAAGTAGAAATGCACAAAGTCTCCTGTGAGGGCTAAGTTTAGGTGTAGGGTAGGTGTAGGGCAATAGCACATACAGTTTGTACAGTATAAAAACCATTACGCCTATGGAGAGTCCCCGTAAACCATAAAAACCAACATGTGTGTGTGTGTGTGTGTGTGAGAGAGAGACAGAGACAGAGAGATAGAGAGGTTTATATGTGACTGATTGAGTAGGTCAGAGGTAGAACAGACAGCGTTCAGTATCTTCTGTATTAAAGCAAATGCATCTAATTAATTGTTATTTTTTAATTGCTCTGACCTTCATCAGTCATTACTGACACTCAGCACAGTCAAGCTCTATTTAACTGCACATGTCTCTATACAGTACAGTGTTATTCATGTGTTCAGAGCTTCTGTTCTTCACAGCAGAATAATGAGCCGTGGGCTTTTATTTCTGAAAATCTGCTGGCTATGTCATCATCAGGTATGTGCAGATAATTAATTTCGGTGTCCTTGTTACAGCCATAGTTCTCAATCTGTGCAACCTTGAGCTTCTCAAACACACCGATGAACAATTACACAAACACAACATGAACATGAAATCATTCTTTCTGAATTTCAGAGTCTAGAAGCACAAACATCAATACGGCGTGATTTGTCGAACAGTAATAATGCAGTCACACACACACACTCACACACACACTCACACACACTCACACCTCATTGTGTTCACTATAGAGAGCTCGAGAGTGAATGTGACGCGGCCGGAGTGTTTAACTGAAGAATCGAGAGTCCAAAGGTCCAGATGAGCCGCTGTTTAAACAACAACAAATTATACAAATTAAGATCAGATGAGCTTTATTTGTCACATACACAATTATACAGAGTATAATGAGGAGTGAAATGTGTTCTCGGAGCTTGGAGCAGTGGGCAGCCGACTGTGCAGCGCCCGGGGAGCAGTCGTGGACTTCCTGCCGGAGCCGGGATTCGAACCCACAACCTTGGGTTACCTCGGGTTTCAAGTCCAACGCTCTATCCATTAGGCCAACGACTGGACACAGTAATAACGGGACAACACCCCGGGAACCGCAGAGCGCTCTGATATCCAGCAGCGTCAGATCCTGAAGACCCACAGGATCATCACACAGCAGAGGGAATGTGTGAGATTCAGTCAGGAGACGGACAGCACCACAAAACAGCTCTTCATATTCACCCTGAGCTCCTTCGGTGGATGAACATCACGATCTGATGTGTGTGTGTGCTCAGGTGTGTGTGTGTGTGAGAGAGAGTCTGTGTGTGTGCGCTCAGGTGTGTGTGTGTGAGTGTGTGTGTGTGTGTGTGTGTGTGTGTGTGTGTGTGTGTGTGTGTGTGTGTGTGTGTGTGTGTGTGTGTGTGTGTGTGTGTGTGTGTGAGAGAGTGTGTGTGTGTGTGTGTGTGTGTGTGTGTGTGTGTGTGTGTGTGTGTGTGTGTGAGAGAGAGAGAGTGTGTGTGTGTGTGAAGTATAATGGCTGTGGCATGTGATAGGTTAAACACGCTCATGTTTCCTGACAACTGTCTGTATCTTCAGCTGTTGTTCACACGCCCCTCAAACCCAGTGTTCTGACACTGTCATGCACACATGCACGCACACACACACACACACACACACACACACAGACTCTCTCATACACACACACATACACACACACACACACTAAAATAACACAAATATGTATATTTATATACTATTATGTATGTATTATTTATACAGGTCTATAGTTTTTCATTATTTCGAATTAGCTTTTATTTGATATTTTACATTTTTTATTAATTTATTTTAATTTCAGTGCTTCATCTTAAATTAGTTTCCAAGGCAGCATTTATAATTCTCATTTAGTATGTTTTTAATGTTTAATTAATGAATGTTCCTATGGCTCAGTGGTAGAGCATTGTGTTAGCAGCAGAGCAAAAGGTTGTGGGTTCAGTTCTCAGGGAACACACATACAGATAATACATGTATAGCCTGAATGCACTGCTTTGGATAAATGCATTAATGTAATATATATTAAAATATGTAAATATACAGGATCTGTGTGAATGTGTATTTATCAAATGTATTAATATATGCATACAACACACACACACACACACACACACACACACACACATATAATATATATATATCATTTTATATATACTTGTGTTACATATCATGTACATATCGTTTTTACTTTAACATATTTTGTATTATTATCAATAACAAAACAATATATCAAGCAATAATTATTTTTAATTATGTTAAAATATATCTTTATACATATCTTCTATTTATTATTTTATAGTTGTTGATCAATATATTATGCGATAAAAATATATATTGATATTTGTCTATTTTTGCTCTCTAAAAATGCATTTATCTGTGAACCGCACTCTTTACACGCGACACATCACCACACTCATCTCAGACTATGAACTCTTCACAGCATCTCACACAACACACACACCACACACACACACACGCACGCGCGCACGCACACACACACGCACGCGCGCACACACACACTCTCACACACACGCACACACACACACTCTCTCTCTCTCACACAAACACACACACACACACACTCTCACACACACGCACTCATACACACACTTTCACACTCACACACACACACACACACTCTCTCTCACACAAACACGCACACACACTCTCTCTCTCTCACACAAACACGCACACACACACACTCTCACACACACACACATTAGTGGTGGGCGATATGGCAAAAATATGATATCACAATTTTATCACGATTCTTTGTCATATTGGTTTTACTATTTTGTAAGTTGTCGGAATATTACAGCAAAAATAATGTTATTTTTGTTTTAAACAAAATATATAATAAAAATAATGGCAGAAATTTAGGCCAAAGTGGGTGAAGATAGTTTTCATTATTTTATCTTTGTTGTTAAAAAATAAGAACAAAGATAAATATTACAAATACACATCATATACAAATAAAACAAACAGTGAGTGTGTGTGTGTGTGTGTGTGTGTGTGTGTGTGAGAGAGAGAGCGAGAGAGAGAGCGAGTGTCTGTGCGTGCGTGTCTGTGTGCGTGTGTGTCTGTGTGTGTGCATGTGTGTGTGTGAGAGCGAGTGTGTGTGTGTGTGTGTGTGTGTGTGTGTGTGTGTGTGTGTGTGCATGTTTATGTGGTTTATGAGGACACAAATGTGTATAATGACACATTTATTATGAGAAGGGGATTTATGAGGACATTTAAAGTGTCCCCATAATTCAAAACACTTATAAATCATACAGAGTGAGTTTTTTGGGGAAAGTAGAATCTCCTGTGAGTGCTAAGTTTAGCTGTAGGGCAATAACACATACAGTTTGTACAGTATAAAACCATTACACCTATAGAGAGTCCCCGTAAACCATAAAAACCAACATGTGTGTGTGTATGTGTGTGTGCGCGCACGCATGCGAGTCTGTGTGTGTGTGTGTGTGTGTGTGTGTGTGTGTGTGTGTGTGTGTGCGCGCACGCATGCGTGTCTGTGTGTGAGTGTGTGTGTGTTCTGTGTGTTGTGCTCCATGCTCTCGCTCTAATCTCTGCCCCTCTCTCTCTCAGCCGTGTGGAATTCACAGCTCCATTTGGGACGCCTAAAAAAGGCAAGGCAGCCCAAGTTAGAGAGGAGCAGCCAATCGCAGCTGCTCGACCCCCCCGCCGCTGACTCATCGCTCCACACACACACCGCTCCACACACACCTCCAGCACACTCGTGTAACGTAAAGAGGAGACGAGTGTGCTGATAAACACAGTGCGTACAGAGAAACACAACACATTCTAAACATGTTAACAGCTCATGCATTCTAGGGATCGAACATGTGACCTTGGCGTTGCAAGCGGCATGCTTTAGTACATACACAACATGTGTTTATACAGCATTGTCCTGCTGCTCAGAATGAACACACGGGATCCGATTCATTCACAAATGACTCTTTAGGGCTCGTTGAATCACAGACACTCGGCGTCTGATAAAGCTGCATATCTCAGTAAACTTTCCATTATCTCAGCGGCACTCTCTCGAGACACCAGACCGCTTATGATGACAGTAAAATAAACATGTTTATTGATCAATCTTACTGGATCTAGTCGGGTTTATATTCTAATCTGAATACGGTCAGTTTAATAAATACATAAACAACATCATAAATATGATTT
>CM049882.1:31064182-31074182 GCA_027474115.1 Schizopygopsis malacanthus
CACACATCGGCTCAAACACCACACACACACACCGGCTCAAACACCACACACACACACACACACACACACACACACACAGGCTCAAACACAACACACACCGGCTCAAACACCACACACACACACCGGCACAAACACCACAAACACACACCGGCACAAACACCACAAACACACACTGGCTCAAACACCACACACGCCGGCTCAAAAACCACACACACCGGCTCAAACACCACACACACCGGCTCAAACACCACACACACACACAAACCGGCTCAAACACCACACACACACACCGGCACAAACACCACAAACACACACCGGCTCAAACACCACACACACCGGCTCAAACACCACACACACACACAAACCGGCTCAAACACCACACATACACACCGGCTCAAACACCACACACACACACACACACACATCGGCTCAAACACCACACACACCCAAACAAAACACGCTACAGCAAGACCTTTACAATGCACAGCGATAAATGATGCTCGGAGAAGTGTTTCGTCTTGTTTCAATAACAAACTAACAAGTGACAAATATGGTAAAAATCTGTAGGTCATTTCTCTGTAATATAATGAGTGTTTCCAGACAGGTTTCCCTCTTCTCCTATTGGTCAGTAAACCGAAAGTCCCGCCCCCCAAACTCAGACATTATACTCTTCTGGAGACAAAAAAATCCTGTTTATTAACATGCATTCCACTTATTATTATTTTGACTTGTACATATGGATACAGTCCTTTCATACACTTCAAAACTGTTGCAACAGAGATGGAAATACAATTTTTAAGTACATGAATTTCTTTGTTGGCACAGTTTGGAAGTGCCTTTTTCTCTTCTAAAGAAGGGGTGTCAGTACTTTTGTCCATATAATGAATGTACAAGTCATTAGTGTTTGGTGATGAGTTTTTGGCTCATTTAAAGTCACACCAGAGGTGTTCAGCTGCTTTCTGCAGACCAGTCAAGTTCTTCCACACTGACTGAATCATCATTTCTCTTTGATTATTGTCTTATACACAGAGACACTGTCATGTTAGAATAGAAAAGAGTGCTGTCCAAACTGTTGCTATTCAATTAGATTCCCTAGAATATCATTATATGCTTAAACATTAAGATTTACACTCATGGAAATTACTAAAGTAGTCAAACCGTTCATTAGAAGGGGTGCCAATACTTTTGGCAATATAGTGTATTTTGCTCTGAAAACAAGTGAGTTGTCGCTGAAAGGTGAGGAGTTTGATGCAGACGCAGACGGCTCGGGAGGAATGTGAGGGTCCGGGGCCAGCAGAGCGCAGGCAAACACTCCATATAAGGCCACGGAGGGAGGCAGAATCCTGCTTTTATCAATGAGAGGAACGTGTGTGTGTGTGTGTGTGTGTGTGTGTGTGAGAGTGTGTGAGTGTGTGTGTGTGTGTGTGTGTGTGTGTGTGTGAGTGTGTGTGTGTGTGTGTGAGTGTGTGTGTGTGTGTGTGAGTGTGTGTGAGTGTGTGTGTGTGTGTGTGTGTGTGTGTGTGAGTGTGTGTGTGTGTGTGTGTGTGTGTGTGTGTGTGTGAGTGTGTGAGTGTGTGTGTGTGTGTGTGTGTGAGTGTGTGTGCTCCACTGAGCCTGATCTCTGCATCTGCTCATCACACACACAGCTTTCAAAGCAACAGCATCAGTAATGTTACCATGTGTTCAAATCATTTCTGTGAAATAATGAGTGTTTCCGAACAGGTTTCCTCAACCACTGATGCAGAAACGGACAGCCCTGCCTCAAACTCGTTATTATGCACAAAATCACGTTTTTTATTGTCTATTTAAAATATCTATTAATACTTCATGTGTCCCTGGAGCACCAAAGCAGTCATAAGCAGCACAGGTATATTTGTAGCAATAGACAACAATACATTGTATGGGTCAAAATCATCATTTATATGTTTATATATATACATACACTTTATATTGATATATATATCATTGTGACTGAACCGATTCATGGTGACTGAACCGAATCATTGTGACTGAACTGAATCATTTAAACGATCGATTCATTCAGGAACGAATCACTGAGACACAAAACAGTTCTCAATGGAGAAGATGCGCAGACTCACCTTGGTTTCTCCGAGACTCTCGGATTCGGACACCTGGTAGGAGAGGTCCGTCTCCTCGAAGCCCGTGGCGCTCATGCGCTGGTCCGTGGATGGGTCGGAGCGCGGCGGAGAGTCCGGAGAGTTCAGGCAGGTTTGGATCAGAGCTTTGCCCGTCTCGCTGGTGATCATAGGCTGCAGCTTGCGTGTGGCGAAGGTGTAGACGTGACCCGTCTCGCTGGCCACCAGCAGCAGAACCTGAGTTCCCGTGAGCGTGGAGAGCTCGTACGCCTTCAGAGACACACACACAGCAAAGCAAAATCAGCCTCATTTCAGCCGAGATCAGGATGAGTTTGTTTCTTCATCAGGTTTGGAGAAATGTGTCACTGCAGCAGTGAATGGGTGCCGTCAGAATGAGAGTCTGATAAAAACATCACAGCACTTCAGTCCATTAGTTAACATCTGGAGAAGACAAAAGCTGAAACTAATCCAGCATTATGTATTTCTGATGGCACCCATTCACTGCAGAGCAGCCATTTACTCTCATTCTGACGGCACCCATTCACTGCAAAGCATCCACTGACTCTCATTCTGACGGCACCCATTCACTGCAGAGCATTTATTGACTCTCATTCTGTCGGTACCCATTCACTGCAGAGCATCCATTGACTCTCATTCTGACGGCACCCATTCACTGCAAAGCATCCATTGACTCTCATTCTGACGGCACCCATTCACTGCAGAGCATCCATTGACTCTCATTCTGACGGCACCCATTCACTGCAGAGCATCCATTGACTCTCAATCTGACGGCACCCATTCACTGATGCAGAGACACATTTCTCCAAACCTGATGAAGAAACAAACTCATCCTGATCTCGGATGAACACATTTTGAATGAACTAGTCCTATTCCTTAAAAGTCCAGCTTTATGTAACAGATCACTTTTTGGCTTGCTTGTGTAATATAGAGTTGATTGCACAGAACTGAGCTGAGGATGACATCCAGAGCTGCTTTATAGATGAACTGAACTCGATCCATAATTGATGAACTTCAAACCATTATTAACCTGAACTGAATTAACAATGAACAGCTCTTAATGGAAAAATGGACTATTGTGCTCCTTTTAGAGCAGAAACATTGTTTATCTCTCTGAAGCTATTCATCTGTGTTTTATAAAGCGCTATAGAAATAAAGATGAACTGACGTCACGTGAATAAAGAGAAGAGTTCCAGAAATGATGTTTGTAATGTTCGTTCTGTCGCTACAGAGCCGATCTAATGACGGAGCTCGTTTGACATCAGTGTTTACTAACAGATAACCGGGTCCGCGGCTGAAACCATGTGAGATAAGACTCTAATAATAGAGCCGCTGGTCAGCGTGTGACTGATCGAGCTGGACATGAGTGATACAGGGTCAATACAACTCATCTTTAAAAGTCCTGATATAAAACACACAGGGTTTAATGAGTTCTGGGGTGTGTTTGAGCACAGATGCTGCTGTAAAGCACTCACGCTCGTGTCTGTTGATCAACAGAAGCAGAGGAAACTCAACATAATAGATCATATTTAGGGATGCACCGAAATATACATTCTTGGCCGAAGCCAAAAAAAAATGGCTTACGGGTTACGGGTTATTTTGGCGCTTGTTTTTGTTGACCGCAGCAGATTTATAAATGATGTTTGTCGCACGTATCATATTCTCACATGCTTTTAATAATAATAATAACATTGTGACTTGAGCGTTTGACGAGTAACAGTGTTTAAAGCCATGTGATGATTTTAATCAGCATCCTCTTCTCATCAGAGACATGAGATGCAGCGCTAAACGTGCTTCTGTGTCTCTCTCGGACACTTTTACATGCTTTCACGCTAGTGCAAGATCCCGTCATTGTCCTGTACAACATTCAGTGCATCACTAGTCCTATCTGATCCGTTAACAGCTGTTCTGAAGACCGTGAGAGTCAAACCAGAGGCACTGAAGGACAACATGCCCATCGTTTCTCTTCAGCTGTTGCATCATCTGCCTCGAACCCAAATCACCAACGCCTTCCTCAGATTAATGCACACACACACACACACGCTCCTTTACGTCTTACATTGCAAGACTGTTTTCTGTGACTTCTGCTTCATGAGTCGCTATCGGGGAAGAACTAAGACTGGAAACATTCAATGCAAATAAACTGATTATGACAATTAATTAAAATAACAAATACCAATATCAAGCTGCATAGAGGACAGTACAGCTAAATGAGCCACAAGTTACAAATGGCTAATGTTACTAAATATTACATAATTATTAGAAAATATTACAGATCCCAATATTAACATTATGTGTGAGTGTTATAATAAATGTATTAATTTAATTTAATTAATTAACTTTTTTTAGGGGGGAGGGGCATGATACAAAAAAATGTATGCAATAATTATAATTCATTTAAGCACTTATTGTTGATCAACAGAAGCAGAGGAAACAAAATCTTAAGGACATTCTTTTTCCATCATCTGAAGAACCTTCACTGAACCCTTTGTTCTTCAGATGATATGAAACCATTTAGACACAACTTTGATCCCAGTCTCTCGTGTGAGGTCTGATCGCCTCGTCGTCAGCTCTGTGTTTGCTCAGCTGTCGATGAAGAACCAGCTCACACTAACATCCAGCATGTGTCGCCAGAAAGCACATTTGTCTGAGGTTTACGACCCGTGTGGACCAAAACCAGCTGTTTGACCACTGATGACACACACACACACACACACACACACACACACACACAGAGAGAGACACACACACACACACACACACACACACGCGCACACAGACACGACAAAGAGAGAGAGAGACACACACACACACACACACACACACAGAGAGAGAGAGAGAGAGACACACACACACAGGGAGAGAGAGAGAGAGAGACACACACACACAGGGAGAGAGAGAGAGAGAGAGAGAGAGACACACACACACTCTGGAAGATTAACTTTTACTATTAAAATACAAAAAAACTATGCTGACGCCCGAAGCATTTCTACAAACTCTCTTCCAAAAAAACGGAAGAATTATCAGCTCTCTCCTTACAACCCATCATAAAGATCAGGAGGAGGACCCGAGTGAGACACCCGCCATGAGCTGATGACTATTACTTTCATTCTGACGGCACCCATTCACTGCAGAGCATCCACTGACTCTCATTCTGAGGGCAGCCATTGACTCTCATTCTGACGGCACCCATTCACTGATGCAGTGACACAAAACAAACTCATCTGATCTCGGAAGAACTGAGAGTGAGCAGATTTATATTTTTAAGCGAAATAGTTCTTTAAATGATAGTTCTCTCACAAATTAACATCTTGTTATTTTCTCACCCTCTTGTTAAGGAAGACTTGAATGTTCATGCTGCTCTTTTACCATCAAACTCCATTTACAGGAAGTACCATAAACGCACTTCTTATGAAGCATATGATATTATATGAAATGAAACTTGGTGCACGCGTCATATGGAGTATAACCCACAACCTTGGATTACCTCGGGTTTCAAGTCGAACGCTCTATCCATTAGGCCAACGACTTTATGGAAATGAAACTTGATGCACGCGTCAAGTATAGTGATAGTGCTTTTTGGAGTTTGGCAGTCATGCTCACTGCGAGTATATAAAGGTTTTTTTTTAATGGTCATTTTTGCTTAACGGGGAAAAAATTGCAAGTTTGGGACGACGTGGAAGGTAAGAGTTCGTGGTCAGCTGTTGAGTTAAAAGCTTCGCAGCGTGTGTATCTCCAAGCCTCGTCTCCTCGGTTTGTTCAGAGCTGCTGGTCTGTAATAGAGAATGTCAGTTGCTCGCTCTATTTAAAGCTCAGTCCATCGCCGCGTCTGCTGTGACTTCAGATCACCCACCGAAGGACAGGACATGTGACACATGAGCCGGAGAACAAGACCAGCGCCTGGAGACCGAAGCGGACCCATGACAAGCCAGCGCTTGGAGACCGAAGCGGGCCCATGACAAACCAGTGCCTGGAGACTGAAGCGGGCCCATGACAAGCCAGCGCCTGCGGGCCGAAGCGGACCCATGACAAACCAGCGCCTGTGGGCCGAAGCGGAACCATGACAAGCCAGCGCCTGCGGGCCGAAGCGGGCCCATGACAAGCCAGCGCCTGCGGGCCGAAGCGGGCCCATGACAAACCAGCGCCTGTGGGCCGAAGCGGACCCATGACAAGCCAGCGCCTGCGGGCCGAAGCGGACCCATGACAAGCCAGCGCCTGCGGGCCGAAGCGGGCCCATGACAAGCCAGCGCCTGCGGGCCGAAGCGGACCCATGACAAGCCAGCGCCTGAGGGCCGAAGCGTGCCCATGACAAACCAGCGACTGCGGGCCGAAGTGGACCCATGACAAGACCAGCGCCTGGAGACCGAAGCGGGCCCATCACAAGCCAGCGCCTGGAGACCGAAGCGGGCCCATGACAAGACCAGCGCCTGGAGACCGAAGCGGAACCATGACAAACCAGCGCCTGTGGGCCGAAGCAGACCCATGACAAACCAGCGCCTGCGGGCCGAAGCGGACCCATGACAAACCAGCGCCTGTGGGCCGAAGCGGACCCATGACAAGACCAGCGCCTGGAGACCGAAGCGGGCCCATGACAAGACCAGCGCCTGGAGACCGAAGCGGACCCATGACAAGACCAGCGCCTGACAAGCGGGCCCATGACAAGACCAGCGCCTGGAGACCAAAGCGGACGGGCCCATGACAAGACCAGCGCCTGGAGACCGAAGCGGGCCCATGACAAGACCAGCGCCTGGAGACCGAAGCGGACCCATGACAAGACCAGCGCCTGGAGACCAAAGCGGGCCCATGACAAGACAGCGCCTGGAGACCGAAGCGGGCCCATGACAAGACCAGCGCCTGGACCGAAGCGGAACAAGACCAGCGCCTGACAAGACGGGCAGACAAGACCAGCGCCTGGAGACCGAAGCGGACCCATGACAAGACCAGCGCCTGGAGACCAAAGCGGGCCCATGACAAGACATCGCCTGGAGACCAAAGCGGGCCCATGACAAGCCAGCGCCTGCAGACCGAAGCGGGCCCATGACAAGCCAGCGCCTGCGGGCCGAAGCGGACCCATGACAAGCCAGCGCCTGTGGGCCAAAGCGGGCCCATGACAAGCCAGCGCCTACGGGCTGAAGCGGGCGCATGACAAACCAGCGCCTGTGGGCCGAAGCGGACCCATGACAAGCCAGCGCCTGGAGGCCGAAGCGGGCCCATGACAAGCCAGCGCCTGGAGGCCGAAGCGGAACCATGACAAACCATGCCTGGAGACAAACCATGCGCCTGTGGGCCGAGCGGGCCCATGTGGGCAAACCAGCGCCTGTGGGCCCATGACAGCCAGCGCCTGCGGGCCGATGACAAGCCCAGCGCCTGCGGGCCGACAAGACAAGACCTGTGGGCCGAGCGCCCATGACCAGCCAGCGCCTGCGGGCCGAAGCGGACCCATGACAAGCCAGCGCCTGACAAGACCAGCGCCTGGAGACCGAAGCGGGCCCATGACAAGACCAGCGCCTGGAGACCGAAGCGGACCCATGACAAGCCAGCGCCTGGAGACCGAAGCGGGCCCATGACAAGACAGCGCCTGGAGACCGAAGCGGGCCCATGACAAGACCAGCGCCTGGAGACCGAAGCGGAACCATGACAAGACCAGCGCCTGGAGACCGAAGCGGACCCATGACAAGACCAGCGCCTGGAGACCAAAGCGGGCCCATGACAAGACAGCGCCTGGAGACCAAAGCGGGCCCATGACAAGCCAGCGCCTGCAGACCGAAGCGGGCCCATGACAAGCCAGCGCCTGCGGGCCGAGCGCCTGACAAGCCAGCGCCTGGGGCCGAAGCGGACCCATGACAAACCAGCGCCTGCGAAGCGCCCATGACAAGCGCGCCTGGAGGCCGAAGCGGGCCCATGACAAGCCAGCCCTGGAGCGCCTGACAAACCAGCGCCTGTGGGCCGAAGCGGGCCCATGACAAGCCAGCGCCTGTGGGCCGAAGCGGGCCCATGACAAGCCAGCGCCTGTGGGCCGAAGCGGGCCCATGACAAGCCAGCGCCTGGAGGCCGAAGCGGGCCCATGACAAACCAGCGCCTGTGGGCCGAAGCGGGCCCATGACAAGACCAGCGCCTGTGGGCCGAAGCGGGCCCATGACAGCGGTGGGCCTGAAGCCCGGGCCCATGACAAGCCACCCTGGAGCGCCTGACAAACCAGCGCCTGGGCCGAAGCGGACCCATGACAAGCCAGCGCCTGCGACCGGCCGAAGCGGCCTGCCGAAGCATGACCAGCCCTGTGGGCCGAGCGCCTGACAAACCAGGGCCGAAGCGGGCCCATGACAAGCCAGCGCCTGGAGGCCGAAGCGGGCCCATGACAAGCCAGCGCCTGTGGGCCGAAGCGGGCCCATGACAAGCCAGCGCCTGCGGGCCCATGAAGCGGCCTGGACCGAAGCATGACAAACCAGCGTCCGAAGCGGGCCCATGCGGGCCGAAGCGGACCCATGCAAGACCAGGCCGAAGCAGGCCCATGATGACCTTTCATTTGGCACACCTTCCCATCAAAATAAATCGAATAAATCGCAATATTAAAAATGACAAAATTACAATTAATAAAAAAAGGGAAAATAAATGCCTTTTAAGCATAGCTTTGTTAGTTTCATTTTGTTTTATTTTTACGCTGAAAGTGAATTTGATTATGTATAAAAAAATAAATAAATGTTATTTAATTTTTTTTAAATGTTAGACATTTTACTATGACATATCTGAATACAATGCAACATTTAATTTTGTGCACAGCCCTCAATCGAGTAGATTTTTGTCTCTTTGCATTCAAAAGTATTTTGGAGAAACACCTGATATTAATTTTGTGACCTTCCTTCCTATGTTTGTGTATTTTATAATGCATTTTACTTCATGATGCATTTTGTTTTTAACTTTTCTACAACTACTTAAATCCTATTCAGTTATGCAGGACTCGAACCTACACACTTTCAGAAGCCAGTCATGAATTGAACACCACTTTAGTGTCAGTTTGAATGATCTGCTCATTCTTCATGATAGTTTCTCACCTTCTTCATGATTCCCGTCTTCCTCTTGCTGAAGGTCGTGTACCGTCGCAGTTTGTTGTCTATAAACTCCATCTTTATCTTCACTCTGCCGCGGGTCTTTTTGCCCGGTTTCGCTCCAGCCGCGGGCGCCGTGGAGGGCAAGCCGGCCTCAGGTCTCACTATCGCGGCTTCCATCTCCGCTCTCTCCCGCTTGACGCCGCCTCCTCTCCGGTTGTCCCCGACTGACCTCATGAGCTCGTCCTCATCGCCGGAGTCAGAGTCCGCGTCGGAGCCGCTGCACAGGTGCGGGTGTCCTTCATTATCCAGCTCGAACCTCCCTGGGATCCCGAGCCCCATCGGAACCAGCCCCCGAGCGAACCCCGCGCGGACCCCGGCGCCCATCACCACCGCGCCGTGGCCTGCGCTCTTCCCCGCCGCTGATCCGCTTCCACTCAGAGCCGCTGCGCTCTGGCTGGATAACATCCTAGAAACCGGGGAGAACGATCTGTGTGACGGCAGCGGAGCGCTGGAGCGACAGTCGGTGAGAAAGCGAGATCCGAAGCGGCGCTCATACACCATCGGAGTACACGAGAAACTTTGAGAAGTGATGCTGAACCTGAGCACCTTCAGCCGGCTTCGCTCACGCTTCACCTCCCCCTGGAGCTCCGCGAAAGACGCGCTTTCTCTAAAAGGAAAACCGCACGAGCGCTTCCGCGATCACTCCGCCGCGTAATATAGTGCGCCACGAGCGCGTCAAATCAGCACTCCTCTCCATTAAACGCGACGCGAACACCTCAACTCCGCGTCCCGCCGCTGACAGCTGTTAATCACCGCGCTTATGTGACGCTTCGCAACGCC
>CM049882.1:31081682-31084182 GCA_027474115.1 Schizopygopsis malacanthus
AATGCTTATTTTAAATTATGTTTTTGAGACCCCCCCCCTTACTGGACCTGGTTGAGAACCGCTGATCTAATCACAACACATTAACATAACACCTAAAGTGTGATCTGCGTATCATCGGAGTTTGTCGGGTGTGTTTGAGAAAAACAATCCAGAAGGATTTTGCAGAGACAGAATTACATTAATATGTGATTAATCATGGCTTTGTTCACAATCTGAGGCGTTGCATATTTATTTATTACAATAACAGTCTCTCTGTCACAGACACAGGTTAATTAGTGAGTTTGTTATCGTATTACAGCTTTGTATGTCAATCTCTAACTTCACCATTAATCTCTGTTTCCACATACAACAACAACATGACTGAACTCCACTAATGATGTGTTTCGTGACAATATCATCCAGTGAAAACGCCTGCGCACACACACACCCACGCACGCACACATGCACAAACACATTCGCTCACATGCACACACATATGCACACACACACACACACACACACACATGCACGCACACATTCGTTCACATGCACACACATGCACGCACTTATGCACACGCACACTCACTCACACCCACACATGCACACACACACACACACACACACACACACATTCGTTCACATGCACACACACACACATGCACGCACACACACACACATATGCACATACACACATTCGCTCACATGCACACACACGCACGCACACACGTATGCACACACACGCACGCACGTATGCACACGCACACTCACACCCACACGCACGCCCGCATGCACACACACACACACACACACACGCTCACACACACACACACACACACGCACACAACCACACATGCACGCACACACACACACACACACACACACACACACACACACACACACGCATGCACGTATGCACACACACACTCATACACACACTCGACTATATGCACTGCTGATTCAGTGCATGACGAGAGCCACAGGCGTGACATGATTCCAGCATCATGTGTGCGCAGTACCTCCTCTGAGTGTCTGTAACCTGATGGATCTGTGATTGTCTTGCGCTGCAGAGGTCAAAGGTCATCCTCTGGGTCCCTGAGGCTCCAGCGAGAGAAACGAGCTTCTACAGAAGCGTAAACAGATCATTAATGGGACAGAAGCGTGTTTGATCCTGAGCGAGACTCGAAGCAGACTCTCACGTCTGAAATGTGTGTGATTGAGTCTCTGATTGCAGTCGTGTTCTTCTAGACTTTGGTGTCTGTGGGGGAATCAGTCAAAATCTGAAGGATCTCGCTGAACGTGGGCCGTTCTTTAGGACTGGACGTCCAGCATTGGCTCATCAGACTGCAGACGCGAGCAGGACAGTTTACTGGAGGAGACAAATGCAGAGTACCAGCCTGGAGACCTGAGAAACAGAGAGACATGCATGAGACACACATGAGACACACAGAGACACACAGAAACACGCATGAGACACACAGAGACACGCATAAGACCCACATGAGAAACAGAGAGATATACAGAGACACACATGAGACACACAGAGACACACAGAGACACGCATAAGACCCACATGAGACACACAGAGACACACATAAGAACCACATGAGAAACAGAGAGATATACAGAGACACACATGAGACACACAGAGACACGCATAAGACCCACATGAGACACACAGAGACACACAGAGACACGCATAAGACCCACATGAGAAACAGAGAGACACGCATAAGACCCACATGAGACACACAGAGACACACATAAGAACCACATGAGATGCAGAAACACATAAGACACAGATACACACATGAGACGCACATAAGACACAGAGACATGCATAAGATCCACATGAGACACATATAAGACACAGAGACACACATAAGACGCACATAAGACACAGAGACATGCATAAGACCCACATGAGACGCAGAGAGACACACATGAGACGCAGAGAGACACACATGAGACACAGAGAGACACACATGAGACACAGAGACACACATGAGACACAGAGAGACACACATGAGACGCAGAGAGACACAGATGAGGCACAGAGACACATGAGACACAGATAGACACAGAGAGACACATGAGACACACATGAGACGCACATAAGACACAGAGACATGCATAAGATCCACATGAGACGCAGAGAGACACACATGAGACACAGAGAGACATACATGAGGCACAGAGACACACATGAGACACAGAGACATGCATAAGACCCACATGAGACGCAGAGAGACACACATGAGACACAGAGAGACACATGAGACACAGAGAGACACACATGAGACACAGAGAGACACACACGAGACACATATAAGACACAGAGGCACACATGAGGCACAGAGACACAGAGACATGCATAAGACCCACATGAGACACAGAGAGACACAAATGAGACACAGAGAGACACACATGAGACACATATAAGACACAGAGACACACATGAGACGCACATAAGACACAGAGACATGCATAAGACCCACATGAGACGCAGAGAGACACACATGAG
>CM049882.1:31089182-31099182 GCA_027474115.1 Schizopygopsis malacanthus
TGGTTGTGTTTTGTGACATCCAGTCCGTTATGTCTTGGATGTGAGCACTGACTGCCTCTGCAGCGCTTTAAAGGACTGAAGGAGCCGGTACCTGTTATAGACGTCTTTGCTGAGACTGAGCGCAGACACCTTCACTTGTCTCTGACCGCTGATCAGACAGTTCCTGGCCGCCAGGTCTTTATGCACAAAACCCTTGTTTGATAAATGCAGCATCCCACGAGCCACCTGAGCACAGATGGAGACCTGCGGAGCACCATCAACAACACATGAGCTCTTAAATACACTCAGAGACGGCTCAAATAGGAGGAACCTACTTTAGTTTTAGTGCTGATGGGATGCGGTTTGAGCTTCTCATCGCTGCTTTTTGATATCCTGAGGAACTGTTTGAGATCGCCCTGAAAATCACGAAACAGATAGAAAGTCATCATGCATATGTGCATCAGATAAAGCCTTTGATACATGTGTTTATTATAGTTTGTTATGCAGATTGCTTAGTATTGGTGTGTCTCATTTAACTATTTATATAACAGATCCTAAGACTAATCAACAATTATCCGAACCATTAACTATTGATAAAGGTGTACCTCAGGGCTCTGTGTTAGCGCCAACCACGTTTTCAGTTTATATTAATAATATTTATCAGGTTATCTGTAGTCAACAAACCTATATTCACCTATATAGATCACGTCAGCCAATAAATACCACTGTTTTGCCCTTGTTTGATTATGTGATGCGATGTATAGAAATGCACGTAAAGGCGTTTCTGGAGCAATTAGATGTGTTGTATCATGCAGCAATTAGATTGGTTACTAATGCACCCTACAGAACACATTATTGTGAATTATACTTCATGCATAAAAGACATACTCATTCACTGGTATAAGTTCTGCTGGGCTTATTACCTGAATATCTCCAAAAGTTGCTGAAACTGTTATATTAATGCATATACAGCTAGATCATCGAATCATATTTCCTTGATTTTCTTTTCCCTGAAAATGCTAGTTAATGTTAAAGCATTGCTGCATGGAATTAATAAAGGAGTTTGAATGTGTTTAGTACCAGATCCACGTATTCCAGGATCATGTAATGTGGTTGGGTTTCTCTGCAGATTCCCAGCAGTCGTACGATGTGAGCGTGATGGAGTTTGCTGAACATCTCCAGCTCTCGTCTGAACTCGGTTCGGTGCGTTTCCTCGCGGCTCTCTAGACTCTTGACTAGCACCAGCGTCTCCGGCACTGCCTCCTCTATCGCCCTCGCTTTAGCCAGAAACACCTCGCCGAACACGCCACGACCTGCGCGCGCACACACACACGCACACACACGCACGCACGCACAGCGTGCACACACACACACACACGATACATGCACTTGAGTTTGTATCTTCATCAGGTTTGTAGAAATGTGTCTCAGCAATGGATGCTCTGCATCAGTGAATGGGTGCCGTCAGAATAAGACTCAATGGAGGATCTGCAGTGAATGGGTGCCGTCAGAATGAGAGTCAATGGATGCTCTGCAATGAATGGGTGCCATCAGAATGAGAGTCAATGGATGCTCTGCAGTGGATGGGTGCCGTCAGAATGAGAGTCAATGGATGCTCTGCAATGAATGGGTGCCGAACATCTTATGTTAGTTTTATGTTACCTGCCTAGGGACTGCGGATGAAAAGTAGTTATTGTTACTAATTCTGGCATATTTACATGGTGTATTTTTATACAACAATGTTCATGAATATGAATGGTCCCTATTAAATAAACCAATAAATAAATAAATAAATACAAATCTGGAGAAGACAAAAGTGTTAAAGTTTAGGGCTGTTTTGGCAGATTTCTCTCCTCATTCAGGACAGTTTTTCACTGGAGGAAGAGTTATGGATTATGAACTGATATTTTCGTTATAAACATCTTAATGCTGGATTAGTTTCAGGTTTTGTCTTCTCCAGATGTTAACCGATGGACTGGAGTGCTGTGATGTTTTTATCAGACTCTCATTCTGACGGCACCCATTCACTGCAGAGCATCCATTGACTCTCATTCTGACGGCACCCATTCACTGCTGCAGAGACACATTTCTTCAAACCTGATGAAGAAACATCCTGATCTTGGATGAGCAAATTTTGAGCAAATATAAATTTTATCCCTTTAATAAATAAATATAAATGTCATTTCTTTAAGTACTATCCTAAATCTAGAAGCAAATATGATCATAATGTACAATCTTCTAAATGATGGTAAAAGTGACCTGAAGCGAGTTAGCTTGATTCATTACCCAGTGTGGTGATGGTCTGCAGGTGCGCTTCTGGGAAAGTGCAGTTTGTCACGGCAGCTCTGCTGTTTCTCTGGGTTCGCTGTTAAAGCCACTTCTTCATGGATCTCAGACATCCGGTGGCCGTTCAGCTGAACAGCGTCACCTACAGGGAAACACAAACATCTCTAAATAACATGTGCCTCTGGGAAGTACATCCACTACATATAAGAGACGATTAGTCTGATATTAATCAAGTGATGGTACTCTAAACGTACCTTTGATATTATTTTCATCTGGCACAAAAACGAGGCGTAGCATTTTCCAAAACATCCGCTTTTTTTAAGGTGCACGTGCAAATTTGGCTAATCCTCGACGCGATCGATTCTGTTCTTACTTGATTCATATTTGATGTTTTTTAAAATGTTGTAGATTTAAGTAGCAAATGAGAATTAATGCCTATATTTTTAAACACGATTTCCAGTTTTGTTTATTTATTTAAGAAAGAATATGTAAAAGCATGGTATTTGGGGTAAAAAGCGCCCCTGCTGTTGGGCTGAAGGCACACTGTAATTAACATGATAATTAAAAGATGGCTGACTTTTCCATTTGTTGACATGGTTAGATTCAGATAGTAAATATTATGTTGGGTGTCCATATTAGAGATAATCACCATGTTTAGAATGAAAAATCATATTTAAAACACCATATTAATCATATCATATAATAAATACTGCTGTCAAATAATGAACCGTTATTAATCAGATTCAAAATAAAAGTTTTTGTTTACATAACATGTGCATGTGAACTGTTTATTTATTATGCATATATAAAATATAGAAAATATTTACATGTACATATATACAGAATACACATATTTCTTAAATAGTGCTTGCATTTATATATATATATATACACAATACACATATTTCTTAAATAGTGCTTGCATTTATATACAAATATATATATATATATATATATATATATATGTATAATAAATACAAAGCACACTAATATATTATGTAAACAAAAACTTTTGGATGCGATTAATAATCAAATATAATTTGTTGTTATTACTATAAATCTATATTCAGTTATTATTGGATCGCTTTCAGAATCTTAACTTTTAATAATGATTCTGTATTTAAAAAAAAAAAAATTCCATTAACATTTTAATGACATTATATTGAATTCGACATAAGCAGAAAATAGTACAAATTAAAAAAAGTGATTGTTTTGAACAAGACATAATTAAAAAAGCATTATATTTGTATCAAAACCATACATTACACAAAATAAATAACACAATCTGTTGCTCCATTAACGTCCAATACAAATATACATATATTATTTTCTGCAATTATACATGTTAGGCAGTGAATAGCAGTTTTTTTGTGCACCGTACCGTTCAGATGCTCCATCTCGGGCTCTTCTCCGGCGCGGTTCTTCTGCTGACGTTTGTTCTTGCGTCTCTGTTTGCAGTAGAACATCAGTCCCAGCACAGCGATGATGTACGCCACGGCCACGGCCACGGACAGCGCGATCGTCTGGAACATCTTAAACTGACTCTTATCCTCGTCTTCACTGCGTGGATGCACAGGCTTCTCTGAGAGGACACACCACAGTAAAACCACTGCAGGCCATTCACTACACTGTGTTCAGAATTAGAAGTTCCGTGTAACTGTTGTTAGGCAACAATGTAACACTGCCGTGTGTCACTGGAGAGTGTATCGGAGTTTATAAGCACTTCAAAGGTCAAAACATCAGCGTAACGTCACACTGAACTTCATTTAAATGGTCTAAACCGATTAAATACTGATCAAAATCCTTATTCTGAAATATCTGAATTAGTATTAAAATCTTAAAGATGATCATCTAATAGTCTTGTTTAATGAGAAGTTGATTAAAATGAAGTGAACAAATATCTGCCAATGGGTGAAACTTAATTCAAAGTGAAAACAAGTTTTTATTCCCCATTGATTGATATTTGCTCTTGTTTTAAACATAAACTCACTTAAAAGATGTTTGGATATTTGTACTGATAACTAAATAAAAACACATTTAATGTCGTGACTTCATGATTATTTTAAGACATCCCAAGGCCTTAATTTTGTGGAAGGATGAATTAAGACTTTTTATTACCTGTTTAAGACCCACAGAAACCCTGTGTATTGCATAAAGCACTATACAAATAAATAAACACGCTCTATGATCTGTGTGTATACATGAACACATTGACCTTTAAAAAAACACAATGATCAGGTTAAAATGTTCCTCACCCACGACATAGAGCTGCGCTGCCATGTCTCTGATGTTGCAGGTGTTTCCGGCGATGCAGGTGTACACACCTGTATCCTCAGTGGTCACGGCACTAATGACCAGAGAGCCGTTGGGCATCTTCTGAAACCTGAACAAACACAATCAACACATGTCAACATCACATGCAATGAGACAGATAGATGCTGTGAGAAACAGATGCAGTGAGACAGACAGATGCAGTGAGAAACAGATGCAGTGAGACAGATGGATAAACAGACAGGTGCAGTGAGAAACAGATGCAGTGAGACACATGCAGTGAGACAGACAGGTGATGTGAGAAACAGATGCAGTGAGACAGAAAGGTGCAGTGAGACACATGCAGTGAGACAGACAGGTGCTGTGAGACAGACAGGCGCAGTGAGACAGGTTCAGTGAGACAGACAGGTGCAGTGAGACAGGGACCATTAAGTGAGACAGACAGGTGCAGTGAGACAGACAGGTGAGACAGTGAGACACACAGGTGAGACAGTGAGACAGACGGAGAAACAGATGCAGTGAGACAGACATGCAGTGAGACAGATGAGTGAGACAGTAGATGCAGTGAGACAAACGGATAAACAGACAGGTGCAGTGAGAAACAGATGCAGTGAGACACATGCAGTGAGACAGACAGGTGCAGTGAGACAGGTTCAGTGAGACAGACAGGTGCAGTGAGACAGACATGCGCAGTGAGACAGGTTCAGTGAGACAGACAGGTGCAGTGAGACAGACAGTGAGTGAGACAGACAGGTGCAGTGAGACAGGTGCAGTGAGACACATGCAGAGAGACAGACACAGTGAGACAGACACAGTAAGACAAATGCAGTGAGACAGACACAGTGAGACACATGCAGAGAGACAGACACAGTGAGACACATGCAGAGAAACAGATGCAGTGAGACAGAGAGGTGCAGAGAAACAGATGCAGTGAGACACATGCAGTGAGAAAGACACAGTGAGAGACATGCAGTGAGACAGATACAGTGAGACACATGCAGAGAGACAGACAGTGAGACAGACACAGTGAGACAGACGGATGCAGTGAGACAGACACAGTGAGACAGGTAGATGCAGTGAGACAGATACAGTGAGTCACACGGGTTCAGAGAGACAGACACAGTGAGACAGACACAGTGAGACAGGTTCAGAGAGACAGACACAGTGAGACAGATGCAGTGAGACAGGTTCAGAGAGACAGACACCGTGAGACAGACACAGTGAAACAGGTTCAGAGAGACAGACACAGTGAGACAGACGCAGTGAGACAGGTTCAGAGAGACAGACAGGTGCAGTGAGACAGACCGATGTAGTGAGACAGACGGATGCAGTGAGACACATGCAGAGAGACAGACAGTGAGACAGACACAGTGAGACAGATACAGTGAGACAGACACAGTGAGACAGACACAGAGACAGACAGTGAGACAGACATGTAGTGAGACAGCAGAGAGACAGACAGTGAGACAGACACAGTGAGACAGGTGAGACAGACACAGTGAGACAGAGAAACAGACACAGTGAGACAGATACGGTGAGACAGACACAGTGAGACAGACACAGTGAGACAGATACGGTGAGACAGACACAGTGAGACAGACACAGTGAGACAGACACAGTGAGACAGACACAGAGAGACAGACACAGAGAGACAGACAGTGAGACAGACACAGTGAGACAGGTGCAGAGAGACAGACAGTGAGACAGACACAGTGAGACAGGTTCAGAGAGACAGAGAGACAGACAGTGAGACAGACTGAGACAGGTGGAGCAGACACAGTGCTGCTGCTGAGCTGCTGCTGCTGAGTCTGTCTTTGAGCATCCACTGGACGTACGGCTGCGGGTCACCTGACGCCTGACAGTGAAGCACGGCCGTGTGACCCTGATAGACTGTGGTCTGCTCCGGCTCCAGCTTAAACTCCACGAGAACTGACATAACACACAGTGAATGAGTCTGAGTGTGTGGAACAAGAGCTCATCACACACACACACACAGACACACAGAGACACACACGCACACACACACACACACACACACACACACACACACACACACACACACACACACACACACACACACACACACACACACACACACACACACACACACACACCTCCTACAGTGAGATGCACGTGCGCTCGTATCTCTCCCTGTGCGCTGCTGGACGCCACACACGTGTAGTTTCCTCCATCGGCGCGGGTCACTGTACTGAAGCGCAGAACTCCGTTCATCTGACTGGCGTGAGACGAGAGATCAGCGCCGTCTGCAGTGACACACACGAGAAACAGCTCAAACACACCAGACATCACTGCGCTTCAATCAGAGCTGCTGATGAGGCCAAAACAACTCAAACACGCTGCTAAATACGCTGTCAATCGATTAAGAAAAATTAACTAATCGCACATTGTTCTGAGATTAATCCCACCTAAGTTTTTAAATTGCAATAATTTCACATTCAATCTTCAAATGAATGCACAAACTACATAAAGGCAGTATATTTTTAATGGCATCTTTCTTTTAATAACTGAAGGCCAGTATCACTGTATACTAGAATTTTAACACTGATGTAGAATAGTAAACACCTGTTTGTATTGAATAAACAAATGTGTTGTGCGTGTAGTCTTCATATATATATTATATTTTTTTGTTTAGTTTGCAATGTCCAAGAACAGCTTTACCTTGAATTATTTTGTCTTTGATAGGATTATAATATGGCTGTTAAATATACTATTTGTGTAATATTGAGATGCAGAAGACAAACGCTTTTTATCCCCCTAACAAAATGTGTGCTTTTTAAAATCAAATATAATTCGCATTTTGATCATATTTTAGTATAAAATTCGAATTTAGTTTTTCAGCCAATTTGACAGCCCTAGTGACCAGTGCTGGCAAAACGGCACAGCGAGATTTAGATGTGTATTTATATTACATCCCCCATTAAAAGACCTTCAAAATGATATACGAGTTATTGACGTGCACTGATCAACAGCTGCTTGAAGTCAATCGAGTCAGCAAAGAGAAACAAATCAAGTTAAACATAATAATCATTACTATATTAAATAATCAGCTGTCACCCCAGTGCAGCTGCTTCTTTTTTAGATGTGTGTGCATCATAATCATAATCTAACTAATTCTAATCATGTGTTCATAGACAGGTCATTTTCATCATCTACATTACGACCATTAGATATTGTGATCATGCGCTTCCATGAAGATATTTAGCACCGTAAATATATCAAAACTTAATTATTGATTATTAATATGCATTGCTAAGAACAACTTTAAAGATGATTTTCTCAATATTTAGTTTTTTTTGCACCCTCAGATTCCAGATTTACAAATATTGTCCAAACCATACATCAATAGAAAGCAATTTATTAATCTCAAAGGTCCAGGATCACATATATATATTTTTCCTATAGATAAAACAGTTTTTCTCAATGTATTGCCTCGTGTATCTTTCGGGCAAACGTCCAATTTTTGTTTGCTGTTTTGTTTATATTTTTCGAGTCACTGTGTTAAACGCTAATTATGGCTCTAATTGACGTCAACACGATATGGTGGTAATGCTACTTTATAGTTTAGCAGGACACCTTTCTGGACTTATCGTATACAAATCATAAGTTCAAAATGTGATAACTGTTGAATCTTTTTTTTATTTTATTAAACTGTACTGAATCACTGATGAAATATCAACTGCTTGTTATTGTCTATTTATAGCTGATTTACAGCAGAATATTACATTACGTGGTATTATATCATACAGTATCATTATCTTAGATTGTTCATGAACTCTCCATGAATGTCCTGCTTCTCTTGTCATTCGGTCCGTGTTCTGTAAGTTTAATGCGGTTTGCTGTATCGGACACGTTTGACCCGTATGACTGTGGTCCGAGGTTGGTTCTCAGTCTCTCACCTGCTCTGCTCCAGTGTATGCCGGGTGTCTCTCGTCCTGAAGCCACACAGCTCACGCTGCTCTCTGCGTCCAGCTGCAGACACTGGGCCGGCTGCGGGACCGGAGTGAACTTCAGCTTCTCTGAGACACACATCAGGAGTACATCGAGGATACCAGCACAACAAACACTCGTGCTACAGATACAAATGTGTCTTTTACGACATCTGAGCAGACTTCTGTTTTTAGTATTGAGACACTATTATAGGTTTCAATTGTCTTCTTAAACCTAAAAGCCAATGTCAAAGATAACATCGGCTCTCTGAGGCAAGCTTGTAGAAGAGCTGAACAAAAAAAAAAAAAAAAACTCGCTAATTTCACATATAATGCTTAAAGACTGTTTTGATACTTTTCAGAAATCGAATTTAATTGCAAAGAATCATCATAGCTCTAAAGCCTAATTTTATGCTATAAATTCTGTGTTAAATCTTGTGAATGTGATTTCTAATCCCTCAGTGTCATTATGCGAAGGTATTTTCGTGATAAGATCTCAGTTGTAAATAACTAAACTATAAATTATTTAAAAAACTATAACAATCCTGCTCTCACACAATCCTGTATACACTTTTATTATTTCTTAATTTATTTAGTAAGCTGCTGATTCCAGCGTTTGAGGAGGTCTGTGTGTAAACACACTCTCACCAAGTATCTGAACACGCACGCGTCCGCTGAGCGACCCGGACTCCGTCACACACACACAGCTGTACGTCTGAGCGTCGTTCACCTCTGCGCTGTTGATCCTCAGAGTCCCGTTAGAGAAGAGTGTGAAACGAGAGCCCTGCAGAGAGAGAGAGAGAGTGTGTGTGTGTGTGTGTGTGTGTGTGTGTGTGTGTGTGTGTGTGTGTGTGTGTGTGTGTGTGTGTGTGTGTGTGTGTGTGTGTGTGTGTGTCCCTGTCAGCGTGTGTGTGTGTGTGTGTGTCTCTGTGTGTGTCAGTGTGTGTGTGTGTGTGTGTCTCTGTCAGTGTGTGTGTGTGTGTGTGTGTGTCTCTGTGTGTGTGTGTGTGTGTGTGTGTGTGTGTGTGTGTGTGTGTGTGTGTCAGTGTGTGTGTGTGTGTGTGTGTGTGTGTGTGTGTGTGTGTCTCTGTCAGTGTGTGTGTGTGTGTGTGTGTGTGTCTCTGTCAGTGTGTGTGTGTGTGTGTGTGTGTGTGTGTGTGTGTGTGTGTGTGTGTGTGTGTGTGTCAGTGTGTGTGTGTGTGTGTGTGTGTGTGTGTGTGTGTGTGTGTCTCTGTCAGTGTGTGTGTGTGTCTGTGTGTGTGTGTGTGTGTGTGTGTGTGTGTGTGTGTGTGTGTGTCTGTGTGTCAGTGTGTGTGTGTGTGTGTGTGTGTGTCTGTGTGTGTGTGTGTGTGTCAGTGTGTGTGTGTGTGTGTGTGTGTGTGTGTCTGTGTGTGTGTGTGTGTGTGTGTGTGTGTGTGTGTGTGTGTGTGTGTGTGTGTGTGTGTGTGTGTGTGTGTGTGTGTGTGTGTGTGTGTGTGTGTGTGTGTGTCAGTGTGTGTGTGTGTGTGTGTGTGTGT
>CM049882.1:31101682-31109182 GCA_027474115.1 Schizopygopsis malacanthus
CAGCCTGTGATGAGTCCCAAATAATACTAATATTCTGAGTTATTTTTTATATTTTCTGACTAAAAATGTTTGGTCATTTTTATATACCTATATAGTTATTAATAATTGTTATTTTTGGTTTACACATCAATTTTAGTTTTTTTTTTTATTTTATTTTGAAGGAAACTGGAGCAGAGCTTTTATTTTGAAGGAAACGGCAGCAGAGCTTTTATTTTGAAGGAAACGGCAGCAGAGCTTTTATTTTGAAGGAAATGGCAGCAGAGCTTTTATTTTGAAGGAAACGCTGTACACAAAGTAGCACTGGGCTCTGCTTTAACTGAAATCGACCAATCAGTGCAGATTAACGTCACGCAGGGGAGGGGTTTGGAAGAATGAATTGTTGAGTGAATCGTTTGGGAGTCGTTGAGCAAATAAGGTAAAAATAAATGCATATTATAAGAAAATGAAAGTGTTTTTTGACCTTACATGTTGGGGACTCCCAAAACCAAAATATGGACCTTTCATAACCCATAATAGGGGCACTTTACAGTTTTAGTATTTTAGGCACTCAACACTTAAAGATTGTAAAAACTGACCAGTAAAGAGCTGGAGCATCTGCATGTGATGTCAGCAGAAGAAACACTCAGAGATATGAAGCGTCTCACCGTGATTCGTTGAGGACGGGTTCTGCGTCGTGGAACCACTTGATCAGCGGCGGCGGCTTGGCTCGGAACTGACAGTGAAACACGGCCTCCTCATTACCCAAAACCACCTGATCCACCGGAGCCACCAGCACACGGGGAACCGACTTATCTGAACACACACAGAGAGACAGAAGAGTCACACACTCACTCGTCTTCTATTATTGCCACCTGTCAGGTGTCACATGACCTTTGACCTTTAGCACACCTGGACCAGACCACATTCCACAGACAGCAACACATCTGACCGTCCCTCCGCTTGACCCTTGTGCTCCTATAAATCACCCTTCACTGATTTACCATTGTGTCACATTTACATTTACATGCTCTAGACCAGACAGACACGCTCTAGACCAGACAGACGCGCTGTAGACCAGACAGACGCATTGTAGACCAGACAGACGCGCTGTAGACCAGACAGACGCGCTCTAGACCAGACAGACGCGCTCTAGACCAGACAGACGCGCTCTAGACCAGACAGACGCGCTCTAGACCAGACAGACACGCTCTAGACCAGACAGACACGCTCTAGACCAGACAGACGCGCTGTAGACCAGACAGACGCGCTGTAGACCAGACAGACGCGCTGTAGACCAGACAGACGCGCTGTAGACCAGACAGACGCGCTCTAGACCAGACAGACACGCTCTAGACCAGACAGACACGCTCTAGACCAGACAGACACGCTCTAGACCAGACAGACACGCTGTAGACCAGACAGACACGCTGTAGATCAGACAGACACGCTGTAGACCAGACAGACACGCTGTAGATCAGACAGACACGCTGTAGATCAGACAGACACGCTGTAGATCAGACAGACACGCTGTAGACCAGACAGACATGCTGTAGATCAGACAGACACGCTCCAGACAGACACGCTGTAGATCAGACAGACATGCTGAGGTCTGTTTGCGTGTGTAAACGCTCACTGCCGCCCACTATTCTTCTGCTAAAGCTCTTTATCCTTACTCCTCTCACTCTTTCCTTTCATTTGTAATTTTCATGCTCCAGCTGATCTCTTTGTTCTTCAGCAGAGCTTTTATTCGGTCTGCAGGTGTGTGCGTGAGTAGCGCAGGTGTCTGATGGGAAGGCTGGCCGAGGTGTTGGGTTACGCTTTAGACATTTCTGCTTAGTTGCACACATGAGGTGACAAACATTGCAGAACACGCACAATAAAAGCTGAGTGCACATGTGTGGGCATCACTGACGTCTTCTCACACCTCAAACTAAACTATAATCGACGAATCTTATCTAGAAGAGCCTGAGCTTGTGTCTA
The DNA here is from genome assembly GCA_027474115.1 of Schizopygopsis malacanthus. NCBI lineage: Eukaryota > Metazoa > Chordata > Actinopteri > Cypriniformes > Cyprinidae > Schizopygopsis > Schizopygopsis malacanthus. Next base: position 31,103,642 of record CM049882.1, read on the forward strand.
TTCAAACCTTATAATCTTACCAAAAATATTGAGGGTGATGTTGCTGTTACTGCACACTTTTCCAGCAGCATTTTGAGCACAGCAGGAGTATATACCAGAATCCCCTGTGCTGAGGTTGGTCAGCGTCAGGATCCGATCCTTTCGGTCCAGCTGAGCTTCATCTTTAAACCATTTACTGCTCGGCCTGCACAGGTCAGAAACATCATTCACTGTTCATATGCGAGGATCAGACTTATATTTCACCGTCCAATCAGATGCTAGACTCACCGTGGATGTCCATCAATGTGACACTGCAGCACGATTCGCTCAGCCTCCTCTAGCTCCGCCTCTGAGGCGGGTTCATTCATTGTGATTGGCCCTCTCTCCAGCCCTGAGGACACACAACAACATCCACAACCATGACACAAAAAAAAAACTCTCTATATCCAACATTTCTCTGTTCTTCAACAAAAAAAAAAATCTGTTCAGTAATCACAATTATAATGTTGAGCAAAATCAAATATGACTTTAATGTAAGGGAAATATTTCTCCCCAGATTTGAAGCCCATTATTGATAACTGAGAAAATGCCCTTCATACTTCATACAAAACTAGTGTTAGCCATTCACAATGTTAGGTGTTAAACATGGTTAACTGAAAACTGACTTACTTTATCTTGTCATTTATTTACATAGATTTTATTTATTTGTTATCCATGTTGTTGTTTTTATTTTGTTTCTTTCTTTTTATCATTTATATACAGTCAAACCAAAATGTATTCAGACACCTTCATCCCATTATATCAGTTCATTGGCTATAGTTAGTAAAATAGGAGTTATCTGCCTCAGAACAAATTAATCTTGATCATAACTTTGATAGAAAGCTATGTAATGAAATGGATGTTACATTTAAAAACATAATTAGATAAAACCAATTTAGCTCAAATCACCAAGCACTGCTTCATTTAGTTCAGTCTGTGTGTAAAAACATCTCATTAACAATTAAAGAAAAACACTTCAGCAAAACCATCATTTTTGATTCCATATTTTACTGTTAGTCCACTGTATGAAGAATATTTGGTATAATATTTGACATTTACTTTATTTTGCTATCCTCACTTACATAAATGAACTATAGAATCCTGAACCCGCTAGTAAAGAAATATAAAAAATCATATCTGGTATCTGAATAGTTTTTGGTTTGACTGTATATGTTAATGCTTTGGAAACATTGTGTTACACAGTCATGCTAATAAAGCTTAATAGATTTGATATTGAGAGAGAGAGAGAGAGAGAGAGAGAGAGAGAGAGAGACTCACTCAGCCATGAGAATCACTCGACACCAATCACAGCAATGACAGAGAGATGATATGAAACATGACAAGAGCCCCCAGGTTATAAAAAAAGTACACTTACATAATATACTTCAAGTATAGACAGACATGACATGCTTTAAGAAAATAAAGTATGCTAAAAGTGCATTATAGTTCATATTCATGGTGTCCCAAAATAGCAGAGTTGAGTACACTTAAGCATTTGTTTATGGGTTAGTTAAGCACTTGTTTCTGGGTTAGTTAAGCATTTGTTTCTGGGTTAGTTAAGCGTTTATTTCTGGGTTAGTTAAGCGCTTGTTTCTGGGCTAGTCAAGTGCTTGTTTCTGGGTTAGTTAAGTGCTTGTTTCTGGGTTAGTTAAGCGCTTGTTTCTGGTTTAGTTAAGCATTTGTTTCTCGGTTAGTTAAGCACTTGTTTTTTGGTTAGTTAAGCATTTGTTTCTGGATTAGTTAAGCGCTTGTTTCTGGGTTAGTTAAGTGCTTGTTTCTAGGTTAGTTAAGCGCTTGTTTCTGGGTTAGTTAATCGCCTGTTTCTGGGTTAGTTAAGCGCTTGTTTCTGGGTTAGTTAAGCACCTGTTTCTGGGCTGCTTGTTTCTGGGTTAGTTAAGCGCTTGTTTCTGGGTTATTTAAGTGCTTGTTTCTGGGTTAGGCAAGTGCTTGTTTCTGGGTTAGTTAAGTGCTTGTTTCTGGGTTGGTTAAGCGCTTGTTTCTGTGTTAGTTAAGCGTTTATTTCTGGGTTATTTAAGCGTTTGTTTCTGGGTTGGTTAAGCACTTGTTTCTGGGTTAGTTAAGCGTTTATTTCTGGGTTATTTAAGCGTTTGTTTCTGGGTTGGTTAAGCACTTGTTTCTGGGTTAGTTAAGCGTTTATTTCTGGGTTATTTAAGCGTTTGTTTCTGGATTGGTTAAACGCTTGTTTCTGGGTTATTTAAGTGCTTGCTTCTGGGTTAGGCAAGTGCTTGTTTCTGGGTTAGTTATGTGCTTGTTTCTGGGTTGGTTAAGCGCTTGTTTCTGGGTTAGTTAAGCATTTTTTTCTGGGTTAGTTAAGCGCTTGTTTCTGGGTTAGTTAAGCGTTTATTTCAGGGTTATTTAAGCAGTTGTTTCTGGGTGAGTTAAGCACTTGTTTCTGGGTGAGTTAAGCGCTTGTTTCTGGGTTAGTTAAGCGCTTGTTCCTGGGTTAGTTAAGCATTTGTTTCTGGGTGAGTTAAACACTTGTTTCTGGGTAATTTAAGCACTTGTTTCTTACATGTTGACACACATCCAGTGTCTGCATCGAATGTCAAAGACGTTTTATTTGTTGTATTTTTCTTTGTAATCCCATGATGCTCTTAAAGTGGGCCAGTAAAAGCTTCCATGCAAAGATAGTACATTAAAATTGCATTTTAGATCATATTCATGGTGTCCCAAAACAGCACAGTTGAGTACACATAGATTATCTTACGTTTATCTTAAGAAGTGATTAAGAATCATTTTAGTATATTAAGTACAAAATTAGTGCGCGGAAATAGAGCACTTTAAGTATATTATGAGAGTGCACTTTTTTAAAAGCTTGGCCGTGATGCCTGGTTTCCAGACACACACAATCGCAGCTCACATTTGATGTTGATGGAGGCGTTGGCGGAGGTCACGGTCTCTCCGGTGGAGCTGCTGGAGGCCACACACTGGAAGCTGCCGGTGTCTGTGTGACGGTCCACTGCCGTGAACTTCAGGTTACTGCCCTCCTGGAAGCGGCGGTTCGAGTCCTGCACGCGACGGCCGTCCTGCGTCCACCAGTAGTGCATGTCCTCCGGGCCGCTGAGCTCACAGCGCAGGAGAGCACTGCGGCCGTGTAACGCGTCCTGAGATTGGGGCTCTTCGGAGAAATGAAGCGAAGACGCCTGGATGATGAAGACTAAGAGAAACACAGAGAACCGTCAGTCAGTCTACTGAACAAAACACTTTAGATTTACATCAGACGAATAAACATCACCAGACAAATCAAACCCAACAGCATGTTTGCATTCTGTTTCTGGGTCAGTTAAACGCTTGTTTCTGGGTTAGTTAAGCGCTTGTTTCTGGGTAAGTTAAGTGCTTGTTTCTGGATTAGTTAAGCCCTTGTTTCTGGGTTAGTTAAGTGCTTGTTTCTGGATTAGTTAAGCCCTTATTTCTGGGTTAGTTAAGCATTTGTTTCTGGATTACTTAAGCCCTTGTGTCTGGGTAAGTTAAGCATTTGTTTCTGAATTAGTTAAGCCCTTGTTTCTGGGTTAGTTAAGCGCTTGTTTCTGGGTTAGTTAAGCCCTTGTTTCTGGGTTAGTTAAGCGCTTGTTTCTGGGTGAGTTAAGCGCTTGTTTCTGGGTTAGTTAAGCGATTGTTTCTGGGTAAGTTAAGCCCTTGTTTCTGGGTTAGTTAAGCCCTTGTTTCTGGGTTAGTTAAGTGCTTGTTTCTGGGTTAGTTAAGTGCTTGTTTCTTGATTAGTTGAGCACTTGTTTCTGGGTTAGTTAAGTGCTTGTTTCTGGGTGAGTTAAGCGCTTGTTTCTGGGTTAGTTAAGCGATTGTTTCTGGGTAAGTTAAGCCCTTGTTTCTGGGTTAGTTAAGCCCTTGTTTCTGGGTTAGTTAAGTGCTTGTTTCTTGATTAGTTGAGCACTTGTTTCTGGGTTAGTTAAGTGCTTGTTTCTGGGATAGTTAAGCACTTGTTTCTGGGTTAGTTAAGTGCTTGTTTCTGGGTTAGTTAAGTGCTTGTTTATGGGTTAGTTAAGCAATTTTTTCTGGGTTAGTTAAGCCCTTATTTCTGTGTTAGTTAAGCGCTTGTTTCTGTGTTAGTTAAGCGCTTGTTTCTGGGTTAGTTAAGCGCTTGTTTCTGGGTTAGTTAAGTGCTTGTTTCTGAGTTAGTTAAGCGATTGTTTCTGGGTTAGTTAAGCGCTTGGTTCTTCAGCTGATTGAACTGACAAGCGTATTAAATATGATTAAAATCGTATTAGTATAACGGAGCGTCTACACACATGCAGTGTCTGTATGGAATGTCAAAGACGTTTTATTTGTTGTATTTCTCTTTGTAATCCCATGATGCTCTTAAAGTGGGCCAGTAAAAGCTTCCATGCATTATTCAGGCATGTGGAAGAAAAGCTTCAGGCAGGTTCACACCCGTCTGCGTCTGAAGACCACACTGACACCGATACAGACGCAGAGCTGCTCATCTTCCACATTTATATTTGCTTTTTTAACATACTTGTATGGAACATCTGTCATTTTTGATACTTCAAAACATGAACAAGTAAATGACAGTGTTGTATAACAGCATGAAATGATCATGACAGCAGAAGATGCTTCACTGGAAGCACAGCTTTATTGAACACATGTGAAGACAGACATGAGGTTCATGAGAAACAAACGCGACCAGAACATTCTCACATATTAACAAACAACCAGAAATAATGGCACTGTTAAATTAATAAAGTCAGACCGTCATGAGAACCAGCAAACAAATAAAAAACAATATACAAAAATGTTAGCATAATTTTTTTTTAGAGAATTACTTAAAAAATTCTATTAATAAACGTGAATTACTGGTACGATGTATTCAAGTATTTTTGAAATGTGAGTTGATAAAAAAAAAATCATTTTAAAATAAAACACTTATAAACAGATTCAATATTTCATCTTTTTAGCATATCATGTGACCATTACCTGGCTTCAGACAAAAATAAAATAAAAATCATTGCTTGAAATAAAATAATCATTAACTGAAATAAAATATTAATAACTTATTTAATTTAGCTACCTTCCAAGGCAACATTTCTCATTTTCATTTAGTTTAACTTTACATACTGAAAAATAAAACTATATCCACATATTTAAAATCAATAAAAACTAATAAAAATGACAAAAACCCAACGAAACGAAAATTAACATGGAAGTAGAAAATATAAAAACTAAATCTAACTACAATTTTAAAACAAACATAAATAGTATCTCAGTGACAATAAAATAACACTGATTATTGTACACAATGTGATGTGTTGAGAAATTATTGAAATATTAACTATTCAATTCAAGTTTATTTGTACAGCGTTTTTTATTTACGATTCAAATCGTTGCAAAGCAGTTTTACAGGAAATTACGTTTCCACAATATATTTATATTCCATAAATGAAATATATGTAAGTCGCTGGGATATATTTGTAGCAATAGCCAAAAATACATTGAATTTTCTATTTTTCTTTTATGACAAAAATCATTACGATATTAAGATCATGTTCT
>CM049882.1:31114182-31121682 GCA_027474115.1 Schizopygopsis malacanthus
CTGAACACCATAGCAACACCCTGGATACCCCCAACACAGCCTAGCAACCACCCAACACAGCCTAGAAACCACCCAGAATACACTAGAAACCATCCAGAACACTCTAACAACACCCTAGCAACACCCTAGAAACCACCCAACACAGTCTAGCAACCACCCAAGACCCCCTAACACCATAGAAACCACCCAGAATACACTAGAAACCATTCGGAACACCACAACAACACCCTTGAAACCATAAAAACCCTAGCAACACCCTAGAAACCACCAAAAACAGCCTAGAAACCACCCAGAATACACTAGAAACCATCCAGAACACCATAGCAACCACCCAGAACCGCTTAACATCAGCCTAACAACCAATAAAAGTGGACATTTTCCAGGTTTCCGTGCTTTCACTGTTGTATGCTAGGGGGCGCTATTACGCATCTCCTGAATGAGTCTGAAGAGTGCCGATCAAAACCACAGACAAGGAAGACACAGAAGCCAGCGATCTCATATATAAGCATATGCTATATGAAAAATAATGCGGTCATCAACACTAACTGCAGATAAATGAAAACTGCTTAATGTTGTAGAGTGAAATGTGGATCCAGAAAGTGGTCTGTGAAGCTTTGGGATACTGATGGAAGCCATCTACTGCATCTTTGCTTTGATAATATTACTGAATATGATCCAGATGTAGTATTTGTAAGGAATGGTCAGAGGCGAGTGGATCCACTTGCAGCAATATTTAATATGCAGAATCAAACAGGCAAGGTCAGCAGGCAAAAACAGGAATATCAGAGGCAGGGCAGAGACGTAAACAATACCAGGCAGAAGTCGGGGTCACAGGCACAGGTTCAGAGATCCAAGGTCAGGCAGTCCGGGGTGAAACACAGAGATAGCAGGATGAATAGGAGAACGCTCAGAAATGTAACCAGGGGAAAACAAGACTTCGCACTGGGTGAGTGTTTGTGTGCTGCTTATATGTGAGTGAGAGAATGAGGTGCAGGTGTGGTGAGGCAATCAGAGTGATGAGTGAATGGTGACAGCTGTGTGATTGGTGTAATGGTGGACGGGAATGTGTGAGTGCAGTGCATGATGGGAAATGTAGTCCATGGGTGATGTGCAGTATGAGTGAGTGGGAACCAGATTCATAACAGAGCCCCCCCCCAAAGAGCGGCTTCCAGACGCTTACACAAAGCATACTCCAGGAGGGTGGTGGAGCGGAGGTGGAACCGGGGGAGGGAATGGAGGGCCAGGTCCATGTGGGGCCAATGAAACAGGAGCCCACCAGGGCAGGGCGGACGAGACAGCAGGGACGTGAGGTGACTCTGGCAGGTCAGCGGAGGCGTGAGGTGACTCTGGCAGGTCAGCGGAGGCGTGAGGTGACTCTGGCAGGTCAGCGGAGGCGTGAGGTGACTCTGGCAGGTCAGCGGAGGCGTGAGGTGACTCTGGCAGGTCAGCGGAGGCGTGAGGTGACTCTGGCAGGTCAGCGGAGGCTTGAGGTGACTCTGGCAGGTCAGCGGAGGCGACTCTGGCAGGTCAGCGGAGGCGTGAGGTGACTCTGGCAGGTCAGCGGAGGCGTGAGGTGACTCTGGCAGGTCAGCGGAGGCGTGAGGTGACTCTGGCAGGTCAGCGGAGGCGTGAGGTGACTCTGGCAGGTCAGCGGAGGCGTGAGGTGACTCTGGCAGGTCAACGGAGACGTGGGGTGACTCTGGCAGGTCGACGGAGACGTGGGGTGACTCTGGCAGGTCGACGGAGACGTGGGGTGACTCTGGCAGGTCGACGGAGACGTGGAGTGACTCTGGCAGGTCGACGGAGACGTGGAGTGACTCTGGCAGGTCGACGGAGACGTGGAGTGACTCTGGCAGGTCGACGGAGACGTGGAGTGACTCTGGCAGGTCGACGGAGACGTGGAGTGACTCTGGCAGGTCGACGGAGACGTGGAGTGACTCTGGCAGGTCGACGGAGACGTGGAGTGACTCTGGCAGGTCGACGGAGACGTGGAGTGACTCTGGCAGGTCGACGGAGACGTGGAGTGACTCTGGCAGGTCGACGGAGACGTGGAGTGACTCTGGCAGGTCGACGGAGACGTGGAGTGACTCTGGCAGGTCGACGGAGACGTGGAGTGACTCTGGCAGGTCGACGGAGACGTGGAGTGACTCTGGCAGGTCGACGGAGACGTGGAGTGACTCTGGCAGGTCGACGGAGACGTGGAGTGACTCTGGCAGGTCGACGGAGACGTGGAGTGACTCTGGCAGGTCGACGGAGACGTGGAGTGACTCTGGCAGGTCGACGGAGACGTGGAGTGACTCTGGCAGGTCGACGGAGACGTGGAGTGACTCTGGCAGGTCGACGGAGACGTGGAGTGACTCTGGCAGGTCGACGGAGACGTGGAGTGACTCTGGCAGGTCGACGGAGACGTGGAGTGACTCTGGCAGGTCGACGGAGACGTGGAGTGACTCTGGCAGGTCGACGGAGACGTGGAGTGACTCTGGCAGGTCGACGGAGACGTGGAGTGACTCTGGCAGGTCGACGGAGACGTGGAGTGACTCTGGCAGGTCGGGCGCCCACCAGGGCGGAGCAAACGAGACAGACGCCCACCAGGGCGGAGCAGAGATAACTGGCCAAGACTGGGACCTAGAGGAAACGGAGACACAAGAGGCAGAGAGAGTACCTTTGGTTTCAGGAACCGAGGCAGGGAGTTTAAGCGGCCATGGTAGATCCGGGGCCTCGGGCAGCCATGATGGATCAGGGAACCTCATGGGCCATGGCGGGTCCAGGGTCTCCGTGAGCAATGGAGGGGAGCTCCCTCCATGAAAGTTCTTGGTGACCTCCACTACCTCGAGGGGGCACTCTGGAAGCGCTGAATCTCGGTGGCGCTCGGGCGGCTCTGACTCTCTTGGGCGCTCGGTAGAACTGGACGGAACCAGCGGAGGCATCGGTGAGCTGAACGGGATCAGCGGAGGCATCGGTGAGCTGGACGGAACCAGCGGAGGCATCGGTGAGCTGAACGGGATCAGCGGAGGCATCGGTGAGCTGAACGGGATCAGCGGAGGCATCGGTGAGCTGAACGGGATCAGCGGAGGCATCGGTGAGCTGAACGGGATCAGCGGAGGCATCGGTGAGCTGAACGGGATCAGCGGAGGCATCGGTGAGCTGAACGGGATCAGCGGAGGCATCGGTGAGCTGAACGGGATCAGCGGAGGCATCGGTGAGCTGAACGGGATCAGCGGAGGCATCGGTGAGCTGAACGGGATCAGCGGAGGCATCGGTGAGCTGAACGGGATCAGCGGAGGCATCGGTGAGCTGAACGGGATCAGCGGAGGCATCGGAGAGCTGGGCGGGACCAGCGGAGACGAAGGAGAGCTGGGCGGGACCAGCGGAGACGAAGGAGAGCTGGGCGGGACCAGCGGAGACGAAGGAGAGCTGGACTCTGCGAGCTCCTGGGACGGAGCGGGCTCTGGAGCGGACTCTGCGAGCTCCTGGGACGGAGCGGGCTCTGGAGCGGACTCTGCGAGCTCCCGGGACGGAGCGGGCTCTGGAGCGGACTCTGCGAGCTCCCGGGACGGAGCGGGCTCTGGAGCGGACTCTGCGAGCTCCCGGGACGGAGCGGGCTCTGGAGCGGACTCTGCGAGCTCCCGGATCGGAGCGGGCTCTGGAGCGGACTCTGCGAGCTCCCGGATCGGAGCGGGCTCTGGAGCGGACTCTGCGAGCTCCCGGATCGGAGCGGGCTCTGGAGCGGACTCTGCGAGCTCCCGGATCGGAGCGGGCTCTGGAGCGGACTCTGCGAGCTCCCGGATCGGAGCGGGCTCTGGAGCGGACTCTGCGAGCTCCCGGATCGGAGCGGGCTCTGGAGCGGACTCTGCGAGCTCCCGGATCGGAGCGGGCTCTGGAGCGGACTCTGCGAGCTCCCGGATCGGAGCGGGCTCTGGAGCGGACTCTGCGAGCTCCCGGATCGGAGCGGGCTCTGGAGCGGACTCTGTGAGCTCCCGGATCGGAGCGGGCTCTGTGAGCTCCCGGATCGGAGCGGTGAATGGTGAGCCAACCGTCAAAGCAACATCCAAAAAACTACTCAGCGATGAACGCGGACCCTCGCGTCTGAGCTGAGACTGCAGAGGCTGATTGATACCATCACAAAAGATCTCAATCAAAATAATGTCTGGTAAGTCTGAGTAATGAGCACAGGCTAAAAACTCCCTTATATGGTTTTCCAGTGATCGTGGGCCTTGCTTAAGGGCAAACAATATTCTTGTATCCATACCTACGAAATGATGAGTTGAAAGGTTGCTGGATCCTTGTAGGGCGAAGTCTTCTGTAAGGAATGGTCAGAGGCGAGTGGATCCACTTGCAGCAATATTTAATATGCAGAATCAAACAGGCAAGGTCAGCAGGCAAAAACAGGAATATCAGAGGCAGGGCAGAGACGTAAACAATACCAGGCAGAAGTCGGGGTCACAGGCACAGGTTCAGAGATCCAAGGTCAGGCAGTCCGGGGTGAAACACAGAGATAGCAGGATGAATAGGAGAACGCTCAGAAATGTAACCAGGGGAAAACAAGACTTCGCACTGGGTGAGTGTTTGTGTGCTGCTTATATGTGAGTGAGAGAATGAGGTGCAGGTGTGGTGAGGCAATCAGAGTGATGAGTGAATGGTGACAGCTGTGTGATTGGTGTAATGGTGGACGGGAATGTGTGAGTGCAGTGCATGATGGGAAATGTAGTCCATGGGTGATGTGCAGTATGAGTGAGTGGGAACCAGATTCATAACAGTATTTGATAAAAGTGTGATTTGCTCAGCTTTTTGCTTAAAGTGCCTCTATTATGTATTTTCGAAGATGAGCTTTCAACACAGCTGTAAGTGAATGAACACACCCTGAAGAGTGTTAAATCTGAAAGTGCTCCATGTATAAAGTTATTGTCTCTCAAAAGAAAGAGTTGACTGAATCATTGAAACGAGTCGTTTTTAAAACCAATCCCTGTTTGACGTCATCATCAAACATTAGCATATTCCCGCCCACTTGTTGCGCGCGCAGACCTGGGAAAACTTGATTGCAAATGCAAAAAAATGCAAATTCATTCTTTGCCACTAGGTGGCGCTTTTGTGGCGTTAAAAGCTCACAAACACTGCTTTAAATGAAATCGACCAATCAGTGCAGATTAGCATCACGCAGGGGAGGGGTTTGGAAAAATGAATCGTTTGGGAGTCGTTGAGCAAATAAGGTAAAAATAATTGCATATTATAATAAAATGAAAGTGTTTTTTTGACCTTGCATGTTGAGGACTCCCAAAACCAAACTAACCCATAATAGGGGCACTTTAAAATGTTGCTTTTTTTATGAAAAAGTGTTGATAAAAAAAAAATGCTTGAAGATAGAATAACACTGATTTAGTTATCATTTTCGTATTTGTTTTTGTTAGCAAGTGTCACGATGAATGCGGCTAAAGTTTACAGTCTTCTCAGAGAGTGGCTCGGAGAGTGGCGGAGTCAGCAGACCTCATTTGCATTTAAAGTAACATGCAACAAAACGGCTTAGAGCTGATTTTGACAGATGTTTTTAACACTACCATTGAGAAATTTTAACCAAAGTATGTTAAGATGCTAAAGAATCATATCAAACTGTAAAAACAGACTTTAACACAGTATTCAACCAGCCGCAGTTCAGCAGTGTGTCTTCAGCATGTCAACATGTGCAAGGGAATAAACCCGACGGTAGTCCAGACTGGAGAAGTGCGTCAGGATCCGGGAAGAGGACGAGCGTGATCCCTTCACATCCTGGTAACTCAATCAGCGTTACATGACCTCGTGAAGACCTGTCCGATCTCACCGAAGAGCCTCGTGAAGCACTCTGATGGAAAGTGCAGCCATCTCATATTCAGCTGCCATTAGCGGCGTCTGTGGAAGTGCTCTCCGGAGGGGGGGGGGGGAGGGGAACTAGGTCAGGATGAAGCTGAAAGCAGTGTCATATTAATACTCTCAATTTCCCCAGTAACTACTTCACCAGTGAGTGTGCTTTCTTCATCTGACTTGCTCTCTCGCTGACATTTCAATTACAGCAGCAGATGCTCGAAGGGACAGCCGAGCTCACTTCAACAACCACAGAGCACAGAGCACTCGTTTATACTTCTACAGACTGGATGAAGGTTCAGGCGGTTTTTCCATTCACGCAGATCAGCGAAAACATTTGTAAATCAGATGATTCGTCATGATACGATATCGATTCTCATATCCAGCGATACGATATCGATTCTCATACCCAGCAATGAGCTATCGATTATCATACACAGCGATGAGATATCGATTCTCATACCCAGCGATACGATATTGATTCTAATACCCAGCGATACGATATCGATTCTCATACCCAGCGATGAGATATCGATTGTCATACCCAGCGATACGATATTGATTCTCATACCCAGCGATACGATATCGATTCTCATACCCAGCGATGAGATATCGATTCTCATACCCAGCGATGAGATATCGATTCTCATACCCAGCGATACAATATCGATTCTCATACTCAGCGATGAGATATCGATTCTTATACGCAGCGATACGATATCGATTCTCATACCCAGCGATACAATATCGATTTTCGTACCCAGCGATGAGATATCGATTCTCATACCCAGCGATATGATATCAATTCTCATACCCAGCGATACGATATCGATTCTCATACCCAGCGATACAATATCGATTCTCATACCCAGCGATACGATATCGATTCTCATACCCAGCGATACGATATCGATTCTCATACCCAGCGATACGATATCGATTCTCATACCCAGCGATACGATATTGATTCTCATACCCAGCGATACGATATCGATTCTCATACCCAGCGATACGATATCGATTCTCATACCCAGCGATACGATATCGATTCTCATACCCAGCGATATGATATCGATTCTCATACCCAGCGATACGATATCAATTCTCATACCCAGCGATGAGATATCGATTCTGACAAATGTTTGTGACGATAACAATTTTCACAAATTTTAATTGAATTGGAATCATTTCATTAACTGTGACACATCAGAAACAATCGTCATCCTTCTAACGGTCACCAATGTGCTCGAGCTGTTAGACGCTAAAATGATCTCCACTTAAGTGTCGTAAATTAAAGCTAATAGATCCACACTAAACAGTGTGAGCTGGTGAGACGCTCCTGCAGTGACACACAGAGCTTTGAGACTGGATTAGACATGCTACATTAACATTTCTGATCCGCTTCAGACCCGATCCGTCTGATAATGGAGGAATCCTGATCTCTCACTGCAGCGAGACGAGGGTCAGACGGCCAGACTGACAACACACACACACACAAGGTTCAAGTTTTTTTTATTCTTCACATACTCAAATTATACAGAATATAATCAGTAGTGAAATGTGAATCAGCATTTACCTCACAAAACATGGACAGAATTACACAAGAAACAGCTCCTTCATTGAGGAAGAACATAAGACTCAAATTTACTAGATAAAAATATGATGCAC
>CM049882.1:31126682-31139182 GCA_027474115.1 Schizopygopsis malacanthus
GATATAAAGGTGACTAGGCATGTCTTTGAGATGCATCTAGTACACATGTCATGAATGCAAAGCAAAGCGTAAAGCTGGGAATTATATATTCTGATGTCAGATTGAATTATCATCTCTTCGTCGAGACTGAGAGCCGAAGACCTGATTATCATCATCCCATGAATAACATCAGATGCTTGCTGATAAACATGAACCCAGAGATCCTGCACACATTCACCAGAGCCGCAGGAGGCTCAACAAAGAGCATTTGCTAATTACGACGCGGTCTATTCAAACACTGGACTAACAGCAGAATTAATGAAGCGACCCTGAAGCACTTCTGACCACACAGACGTCCACACTCTTCTGAATCACACCCCCCCATAATGCCTTTATGTACATGTCACTTATTTCTATAGCGCTTCGTACAACACAGACTGACTCAAAGCAGCTTCACAGGGAAATAACAGTGTTAATGTGAAATTACAGCAGTAAAGCAGCTCTACAGAAGACCATAGAGTCATGATTCAGAGTCAGTGCAGTTAAATCAATACTATTACTGGAGATGCACCGAAACAACAATTCTCGGCTGAATCTGAACAAAATTAAACACTGGGCCGAATACCGAACGCGTTTTCAAGTATTTTGCCCACCATTGCATAAATTAAATAGCCAAAATATGCTTTAGTCTTACTTTTCAAAAAAAAATAAAAAATAACAAAGCAACTATTTTAAAATATTTACTGAAATTTTATTTTATTTTTTAACATTCTAGCAGATATTGTACCAACAAAGCATGATTTAACTTAAAATTAATAAGTTAGTAAAATAATACTTTTTGCCATTTTTGAGAGCCCTTCTTGAATCAGTGTATTTTTACTGCACAAATAAATGCAATTAGTAAGTTAGTAAAATAATATTTATTGCCAGTTTTGAGACCCCTTCTTGAATCAAGTGTGTATTTTTACTGTACAAATAAATGCAATTAATAAAAAGCACTGATGTGAACTTGCTGAACTACATTACCCATAATCATAATAAAGGCGAGTGTCTTTCTGCACACATCCTAGTACTGTCTCTTTATGTCTTTCTTCTGGTTGTTAATCAAGAGCTGATTGGTTTCATCTCTTTTCTGCAGAACGGTTTGAATGCATCTGAGGAACAACACATCTGGAGCTGTATAGATGCACACATCTGGAGTTAAAGCTGTGTGTATGAGAGCATTGATTAGTCAGGCCTCGTTCAGAAATCTGTTAGTGTCATAAATCATATCAGCGTTATACACGCTGAAGCTCTTCGTGTTTCAATGCTGCACCGCTCAGAGAAATCTGCAAACGATTTCATCCACGGGGGAAATATTGCTTATGATTAATGCTGTTTGTAACAGCACAGAAACTGATATCGAGGAGGATCATCCACACACAGACTACACCTCATCGTTTAACTAGTTAATATCTGACTTATCAAATAAAGGGTGTTGGTGCTTGATATTGAACAACATTTATTTCATTAAAAAGTTACATGTTAACAAATGAAGCAAGCATGAGGTACTTTATCCCAGAATGACCTTCAGTTGGGAATAACATATGTTGTGTATAGGTTTATAGAGTTGTGTATAGGTTTATAGTGTTTTCTCTATTGCTGTATGTGTGTATTGATGAAGCACCGTGGTGCGGTGAGGCAGGCTGTATGTGTGTACTGATGAAGCACCGTGGTGCGGTGAGGCACGGCTGTATGTGTGTACTGATGAAGCACCGTGGTGCGGTGAGGCACGGCTGTATGTGTGTATTGACGAAGCACCGTGGTGCGGTGAGGCACGTCTGTATGTGTGTATTGATGAAGCACCGTGGTGCTGTGAGGCACGGCTGTATGTGTGTATTGACGAAGCACCGTGGTGCGGTGAGGCACGGCTGTATGTGGACATTATGTGTGTACTGATGAAGCACCGTGGTGCGGTGAGGCAGGCTGTATGTGGACATGTAGCAGAATAAAGCTCCACTTGACTTGATGTTGTGACTAACTCTTCTCCGTTGTGTGACTCCTTCAGTGAAGAGGTTTGCCTCCTGATCAGATCCAGTGTAGTTAACTACCAGCTGTCCACCTCCAGCGCAACGGACTGAAATACGCTTTATTATTTCCAAAATTACAGAATTTTTTTTTCCAAATTCATTTTTTCCATTAAAAAATTTCAGGATTCATTTTTTTTGGTGCAATTTTTTTCCTGGATTGAGTTATTTTTTATTTTATTTTTTTATTCTGTATTTTTTTTTTGTTTTTATTGTTTTGTTTTTATTAATTTATTTCAGTTTTCTTATTTATTTATTTATTTTTTTTTTTTGGATTGTTTTTTTTTATAGTTTTTTTTTTTTACTATAATTTTTTTTTATAGTTTTTTTTTTTTTTTTTTATGGGGGGATTCCAGTTTTATTTGTTATTTTTGTCTGGATTCAGGTTCTTTTTTGGGGGGGGGGGGGTTTCCCTCACCCCCCCACCCATATAACATATGGAGCACAAAACAAAAATCTTGACTGTAGTTCAACTAGTGCTATCTCTGTGTGTCTGTGAGGAGAGCATCATCATCATCAGAGAGACTCACAGCTGCAGGACTTCCTCCAAAACACTTCCTGACCAACAGGAAAGCAGCGTCCGCTCTACCCGCGGCCAGCGCCGTTCTAAACCATAGCAGCGACAGACGGCGGCACGCTAACTATTTCCTGAGCGTCTGGTCAAAACACTCCCAGTGACGGCGCTCAGAAGCGCTTCGGTCTGCAGGGATGATGCCGAGTGAAACACCATGAGGTCACAGTCCAAACGTTAACATCAGACCCAAACACACAGGGCATAACAGGAAGATGCTGCTAATGGCCGGTGACCTTTGACCCGGACACTTTGAATCTCAAAGCAGAGATGTGGGATTGTAAATAAAACACACACAATTACGAGATTAATCACATCCAAAATAAAAGTTTTGTTTACGTAATATGTGTGTCCTGAGTATATATATATATAAATACACACACATGCATGCATATATTTAAGAACAATATGTTGTATTTGTATACTAACAGATTTATAATATAAATATATACACGGAAATATTATGTGTGTGTCTTTAAAAATGCATAATAAATTTACACTCATATATATTATGTAAACAAAACTTGTATTATATAAATGTAATAATAATAATAATATATGTTTTCATATAGCCTATAAATGTCAATTTTTAACCTTCAATGTACTGTATAATATTTACATTTATTTTTACGATTGCAACAATATCAAATCTGATTTTTACGTTGTTATTAAATATTAAATCTTGCTGATGTTGTTATAGTTTTTGGTGTGAATATTAAATCTTGGTAGTTTTTGGTGTGAGCGTGGCTGTAAAACACTAATATAAAGTCATAAGTGATCATAATTAATATATTCATAAACCAGAAACTACAGGTGAACTAAATAAACATAAGTCAGATATGTATTTAATTTGCTTTCACAAAGCTCGAGAGAACTGTATCTCACAATTATATTTCCTATATTCACTACTTCATAGTTTTGTATGTGACATTACTATACGTATACGTACTATACTGTAACGTTACTATATTCCATTATGATCTGAGGATGTGATTCTTCACCGACAGCTGATATTAAACATGAAATATGATCATCAGAATCAGAACTCCGCAGCTGTCACTTCCCCTCGGTAACCAGTGGGTTAGTTAGTAGTGGGTGGGTTAGTTAGTAGTCGTGAACGCGTCCTCACCTTCGAGACTGATGATGATGATGATGGTCAGCGTCGCGTCGGATCCGCGTCTGCGGCGCGCGGTACCCGGTGATCCGTCCATGTTTCTGCGTTTATAAAGTGCTGTTATTCTGTTTCACGACACGCGAACGGCGGCGCGAGGAGAGTTCGGTGGCGGGATCCGTGATCGCTGTATTCCGGTAGAGTCTCGGCGCTCCTCACCGGATCGACGGTAGTTCGTAGAAACCAGCGGGTCACTTTACTCGATCCCGGTTTCTCTCTCTCTCTCTCTCTCTCGCTCTCTTTCTCACACACTCTCACACTCTCTCTCTCTGTCTCTCTCTCTCTCTCTCCAGTTTCCGGTTTCCGCGCTCTCTCTCTTCGTTAAAACGCGTGCAATGCTGTATCCCGCTGGCGGAACTGGGAAACACCGGCACTTCGAGCTGGTTTCTCTTGAAGGGTTTTGTGGCTACACTTGATGCAGCATATTAATATATAGGCTGTACTTTAATAAAATAAAAATTATAAAAGAAGCACTGTAACTAAATATCTTACCGAATGAAGTACAAATGGTTTACTATAAAAGGAAAACCATGAACAAAACACCCGAATATCTCAAAATATTTTAAATGAATCATTATTAATATCATTTATAAAATACCTGGCAATAATTTAAAGCTACAAACTCCATCATAAAGCACAATGTTTCCATCTAACATGTGTTTTGAGAGGCAGCTCGTCGTATTAATGCAGAGTTTAGTTAGCAGTAAACCGGTTACCTCACCTCAATATCTTCATAGATTTGTGTTGATGTTATCTTTGGAATGGAAATATGGATTTGTATTTGTAAACATCATATTTTTTTATTTCAGTAAATGTGTTCAAACTAGCGAGCTGAGGCAGTAGTACTGCTGACGACTAAATAAGCGAACAGATGAACCGATTCAATTGAGTGAGTCATTTACGATGGAACCAATTCAATTGAGTGAGTCATTTACGACAGAACCGATTAAATTGAGTGAGTCATTTACGATTGAACCGATTCAATTGAGTGAGTCATTTACGACAGAACCGATTCAATTGAGTGAGTCATTTACGGTGGAACCGATACAATTGAGTAGGTCATTTGTGTTTGAACTTATTCAATTGAGTGAGTTATTTACGATGGAACTGATTCAATTGAGTGAGTCATTTACGATTGAACCGATTCAATTGAGTGAGTCATTTACAACGGAACCAATTCAATTGAGTGAGTCATTTACGACGGAACCAATTCAATTGAGTGAGTCATTTACGACAGAACAAATTCAATTGAGTGAGTCATTTACGACTGAACCGATTAAATTGAGTGAGTCATTTACGACGGACCCGATTCAATTGTGTGAGTAATTTATGATGGAACCGATTCAATTGAGTGAGTCATTTACGACGGACCCGATTCAATTGAGTGAGTCAATTCAAAAGATTGAATTGAACCAATTCAAACTCATGACTTCGATTATTCAATTCAAACGATTCACTAGAAAAAACAAAAAAAACTTCGGAGGGAGTTCATTTGATTCATGAGTTCTCGACTCATTTGATTCATGAGTTCTCGACTCATTTGATTCAGTTCTGAACTTCCGAGCGAGTTCTCGACTCATTTGATTCGGTTCTGAACTTCGGAGCAAGTTCTCGACTCATTTGATTCAGTTCTGAACTTCGGAGTGAGTTCTCGACTCATTTGATTCAGTTCTGAATTTCGGAGCAAGTTCTCTACTCATTTGATTCATTTGGGAACTTCGGAGTGAGTTCTCGACTCATTTGATTCGTGAGTTCTCGACTCATGTCCAGCCACAGACAGAATTAACTTTTCTTTTACAATGATGACTTTTTAAATAAAGATACAAACTTGGACAGGGGTGTAAAACTTGGCACAATTTATTAGTGTATATGTAATATGATTTTCTCAACACATTTGGGCAGAAATACACGGCATTAATGGCAAAAGTAAATGGCATGAATGGTAGCTAAGTTTACTGCAAGTCAAATCCACTCTGATGATCTCCTCAAGAACCAGAACCTTCCTCACAGACACAAACATCATCTCAATGGATTAATGGCAGCTTTGGTCTACAGCAATGACAAATGGATTGATGGCGATAGCAATGCATGGATTTCAATAAACAGTATGTATTGTGTGCATCATTAATATCATCCTCATCATCTCAGAGCTTGGCTTAGATCCGTTAAACATTGAAACTCCAGAATAAAACCAGCAGGATCCTGTGTTTCTTTTACACTTTCTAAAATACATTTATAAACCTGAGAGGGTCATCCATTATATTTACATCACCACAAAATCCATAATTTATATTCACATTCATAATTCAGCATGAGGTCCTGTGAGGATCTGAGAGATTTTGAATTCAAGCTCACATTAATACAACAAATAAACTTGAATGAGCAGATATACACATTATATTTATGCAATAACACATTTACTCAAAAATAAAATAAAAAAATAAAATATATATAAAAAAAACCCTGATACCATCATTTAGTATTATTAACAGTACTCTGTAAGGACTATATTATGGTTTGCATGCAGTGAAGCAATGCTCTGCGTAAAGTAACAGATATGATTGAAGGTAACATAATTCTGAGGTTTTTATGAAGTATTGCAGCATTTATAGATTATGATCCAGTTCTGATGTTTCTGTAGATGATCTGAGATCTGTGCATTATACAGTGAGCTGAATATTCATGATATTATTGACCTTTACATGCAGCATCAGTCTGAGCATTAAAACAGAAACACCACAGAGTGAGTGTGTGTGCGTGTGTGTGTGTCTGTGTATATATGTGTGTGTGTGTGTGTGAGTGTGTGTCTGTGTGTGTATGCGTGACTGCGTGTGTGAGTGAGTGAGTGTGTGTGTCTGTGTATATATGTGTGTGTGTGTGTGTGTGTGTGTGAGTGTGAGTGTGAGTGTGTGTGTGTGTGTGTGTGTGAGTGAGTGAGTGAGTGAGTGAGTGAGTGTGACTGTGTGTGTATATATATATATATATATATATGTGTGTGTGTTTGAGTGTGTGTGCGTGCATGTGCGTTTGTGTGTGTGCGTGTATAAGTGTGTGTCCCCTGAGAACAGACAGCATTTTAAACAGTGCCGATCATTATGTGATCTTCATTATTTCAACACCGCAAGTTATCTTTAATTCTATTTTTTCTTAACGAGTTTCAAAATGTACTATACCCAGAGTGTAAAGACAGAAACCATTCCCTTCCCTCAGAGAGAAACCGTCACATCAGCAAAACCCATAAATGTGCTCTGAAGACGAGCAAACGCAGAAGATTCAGCTTCAATCCTCTCCAGTGAAGCTGATGAATCTCTATCAGGCGTCCATGTAAACATACAGTACATGAGTCGAGTAACTAAAGTAAAGCAGCAGCAGAAGTTCCCTTTCACCCAGAATACACCGTGTGTGTGTGTGTGTGTGTGCGTGCGTGTGTACGTGCGTGTGTGTATGTGTGTGTGTACATGCGTGTGTGTGTGTGTGTGTGTGTGTACGTGCGTGTGTGTGTGTGCGTGTGTGTGTGTGTGGGCGTGCGTGCGTGTGCGTGTGTGTGTGTGTGTGACGAGCGCAGTGGATTGTTGTAGACTGGTTTAACTGGCGTTGTACAGATCCACATTACTGGAGCTCAGACCTCGACTGTCTCTCAGCGGCCGTCCGGACAGATTCTGAACACCAGAACAAAACCAGAGCAGAACGTGAGGAAACATTCATCTGCATTCAGCATGAAAGATTCATCATTAATATGAAAAAAGATCATCATAACTCATTTATCATAACTGCAAGCTTATACACAAAAAGTCCCAATGACCCGAGCGTCCACACATTACAGATGTGATTTAATCTCTCGTTGTGTGTGTTACAGGGATTTGACCACAGTGAGAAATGCATGAATGATAATAATGATGAATTGTTGAGTCCAGTGATAGTTAAGAACATAAGATCGTAGTTACCTGGAAGGACTCGTCGCCCGTCTTGTTCAGGACGCTGAGAGAAGCGGCACGTTTCATTCTGTCGAGAAACACACGTCAAATATCAGAAAACCAAACAGCTGAAGAGTATGACTGATATCGATTATTATCAAATAAATAAATGACCTGAAAATAATATAAAGATAAAAACAATACTGTAATAACAGCGGTCTGTTTGTTTGTTTTATGTATAGAGCACAATTAAAACAACTAAACAAACATCATAGAAAAGCAGGAGAGACACTTTCTTAAGTCGATGTGTTGAGCCAAATTCTAACTCTAATACATACAATTTCATTTTTTTCTTAAAGGAACACAATGTAGGTAAAAGTCTAAGATATAAAGGCAAGCCTCCACTGATAATCCTCATCCTAGGACGTCTAAAATCATCTGATTTGATGAGCTTAGAGGTTTGTGTACATGCAAGAGATCAGTTAAATAAGAGGGTGCCAGATTGTGCATATAAAATACGTTATATACTAAGATAAGAGGTTTAAAATCGACCTGTAGTGAACTGGAAGCCAATGTGAAGTAGCTGAAATAGGTGTTATATGCTGGTGTTTATGAACACCCATCTATAATATAGCAGCAGTATTCGGCACTAAATGCACTGCATTTGGAGAATTACAGTCCAGTCTTACGAAAATAAAGACACCCTTAAAATCGCTGGTTGACAGAAACGGTTGAGTGTGTGTGTGAGAGAGTGTGTGTGTGTGTGTGTGTGTTGTGCAGTATATTAAGTGTGTGTGTGTGTGTGTTGTGCAGTATATTAAGTGCGTGTGTGTGTGTGTGTGTGTTGTGCAGTATATTAAGTGTGTGTGTGTGTTGTGCAGTATATTAAGTGTGTGTGTGTGTGTGTGTGTGTGAGAGAGTGTGTGTGTGTGTGTGTGTGTGTGTGTGTGTATGTGTTGTGCAGTATATTAAGTGTGTGTGTGTTGTGCAGTATATTAAGTGTGTGTGTGAGAGTGTGAGTGACAGTATCTGTGTGTGTGTTCATACTTGTTGTCTGTGTCTGGAGGAGCGTTTCCCTGGAGTTTCTTCACCAGCATCTCACTGCTCCTGCGCAGCACATCTTTGATACGCCCGATGGAGCCGCTGCGCTGCAGAAAACCACTGCCATCCTGAACACACACACACACACACACACACACTTACACACACACACACACACACTTAATATACTGCACAACACACACACACACTTAATATACTGCACTACACACACACACTCACTTAAACTGCACACACGCACACACACTTAATATACTGCACAACTCTCTCACACACACACACACACACACACACACGCACTACATACACACACGCACTTAATGCACTACACAACACACACACACACTTAATATACTGCACAACACAACACTACTGCACACACACACACACACACACTTAATATACTGCACTACACACACACACACACACACTTAATATACTGCAAACAACACACACACACACACACTTAATATACTGCATAACACACACACAACTAATATACTGCACAACACACACACACACACACTTAATATA
Organism: Schizopygopsis malacanthus; assembly: GCA_027474115.1. Taxonomy (NCBI): domain Eukaryota; kingdom Metazoa; phylum Chordata; class Actinopteri; order Cypriniformes; family Cyprinidae; genus Schizopygopsis; species Schizopygopsis malacanthus. The sequence goes on from CM049882.1 coordinate 31,135,977, forward strand.
ATGTACAACTCTCACACACACACACACACACACACTTAATATACTGCACAACACACACACACACACTTAATATACTGCACAACACACACACACACACACTTAATATACTGCACAACACACACACACACACACTTAATATACTGCACAACACACACACACACACATACTTAATATACTGCACAACACACACACACACACACACACACTTAATATACTGCACAACACACACACACTTAATATACTGCACAACACACACACACACACACACACATACTACACACACACACACACAAACACACTTAATATACTGCACAACACACACACACACACTTAATATACTGCACAACACACACACACACACACTTAATATAATGTACAACTCACTCACACACACACACACACACACACACTTAATATACTGCACTACACAACAAACACACACACTTTAAAGGAACAGTCCACCCCAAAATCATCCAGACCGTTTCAGCCTCCGCTGTCTTTCATTACACACACAACAATACTGCAACATTCTTCTAAATGTCTTCTTTAATAATCCACAGAAGAAGGAAAGCGTCCGGGTCCGGAAGCAGTAAATAACACCAGAATGATCCCGAACACTTTAATACGACACACCAGCTCAGAAAAAATTATCAACAAACCAGTAATGCAAGAAATAATGCCCAGAAATACAGACTACATCATTACACTGCTTTATTATTTATTAAATAACACAACGATCTCAATATAGAAACAGATCATCATTAAACACACGGTGAGAAATAACCCTTTATTGAGAATATCAGCAAACGTCACAATGCAGTGGAGTAATACACGTTACTACCACGATAATAAATCAATAAATACACAATAATCCACGACACACATCAGAGAAGCGTCATCATCATCACGTGTGTGTCTGGAATGAATCAAACGAGCATCGTTAGTGTAAATAGATAGTAGATATAATACAGCATCTGTAAGGCTTTTTATGAGCGTGATCGGTGTTAAAGTTTTGGTTTTTGGATTTATAATTTCTAGCGATATCGTCGAATTGTTTGCATGGATACTATTTAAACTGAACTAAGATCATTTAATTTAATTTAACGATGAACTGCCTTTAAAGTGCCCCTATTATGAGTTATGAAAGATCCATATTTTGGTTTTGGGAGACATGCAAGGTCAAAAACACTTATAATATGTATTTATTTGTATTTTATTTGCTCAACGACTCCCAAACGATTCATTTTTCCAAACTCCTCCCCCTGCGTGACGCTACTCTGCACCGATTGGTCGATTTTATTTAAAGCAGAGCCCAGTGCTACTTTGTGTACAGCGTTACCATGGAAACAGATATTTTTAAAAGCGGCAACAAGTGGACAGGGAATATGCTAATGTTTCATGTTGACGTCAAACAGGGATTGGTTTTAAAAACGACTCGTTTCAATGATTCAGAGTCGTTTCAATGATTCAGAGTCGATTCAATGATTCAGAGTCGATTTAATGATTCAGAGTCATTTCAATGATTCAACGATTCAGAGTCGATTCAATTATTCAGAGTCGATTCAATTATTCAGAGTCGATTCAATGATTCAGAGTCGATTCAATGATACCGAGTCGATTCAATGATACCGAGTCGATTCGAGTCGATTCAATGATACCGAGTCGTTCAATGATTCCGAGCCGATTCAATGATTCCGAGTCGATCCAATGATTCAGAGTCAATTCAATGATTCAGAGTCGATTCAATGATTCGGAGTCAATTCAATGATTCAGAGTCGATTCAATGATTCAGAGTCGATTCAATGATACCGAGTCGATTCAATGATACCGAGTCGATTCGAGTCGATTCAATGATACCGAGTCGGTTCAATGATTCCGAGCCGATTCAATGATTCCGAGTCGATCCAATGATTCAGAGTCAATTCAATGATTCAGAGTCGATTCAATGATTCGGAGTCGATTCAATGATTCAGAGTTGATTCAATGATTCAGAGTCAATTAAATGATTCAGAGTCAATTCAATGATTCAGAGTCGATTCAATAATTCAATGATTCAGAGTCGACTTATACACGGAGCACTTTCAGATTTAATACTCTGCAGTACAAAACCCATAATTGGGGCACATTAACAGAAAATTGAGTATTTACTATTGTCCTTTTGCATTATTGACACTATTTTCCTATTTAATACGTTTAAAGCTGCTTTGACACACTGTGTATTGTTAAAAGCGCTGTATAAATGAAGGTGACTTGACTTAAACATCTCTGCGTTTGGCCGTTTAACAAGCTTAATTAAACGATTTACTGCAGCAGAATCGCTTCGTTCGCCGTCACCAAACTTCACACGGATCGAGTCTAACGAATGTTCTGCTCTCTGAATACTGACGGCTGAATACTGTTCCCTTCGCAGGTGAAATATAATCATGTGGATTAGATCGGGCTCACCGATGCTGCTAAACGCACACAAGATCAAAGAGCACGTCTCGTTAGTGTAATTAGCCGACACATATGCACGCTTGTTTCTGCCACCAGATAAAAAAGGTCATTGCGAATTTTTATTTCACCATTCAGACCTTTTTTCTTGCAATTCTGCGTTTGTTTTGCAATTCAGACTTTATTCGACAATTATGAGATGTTTATTTAGCAATTCTAAGTTTGTTTCGCAGTTATGAGTTTATATCTCACAATTTTAAATAATTTAACAATTCTAAGTTTGATCGCAATTTAATTTTTATTTAGCAATGAGTTTGTATTTTGCAATTTTGAGTTTTTATTTCACAATCATGATTTTTTTGCAGTTATGAGTTTATATTTCACAATTCTGTGTTTATTTCACAATTCAAAGTTTGTTTGCAATTATGAGTTAATATTTTGCAATTATGAGTTTGTTTCACGGTCATGAGTTTATTTCTCACAATTCTAAATGATTCAGCCATTTTGAGTTTGTTCGCAATTTAGTTTTTATTTAGAAACTATGAGTTTGTTTTGCAATTCTGAGATTAGATCTTATATAAACTCAGAACTGTGAGATAAAAAGTTGTAATTACCTTTTTAATTTCTTTAATTGTGTGGCGGATTCAAGCTTCCATAGATATGTGATATATATAATTCACAGAACACAAGTACATCCACTGCAGACTACTGCGTCAAACCCACTGCAAGCGTTAATGTGAACACTGTAAACGTAACTTTGACACTGGAGCACA
>CM049882.1:31149182-31154182 GCA_027474115.1 Schizopygopsis malacanthus
ACCCGGCTGCAGAAGCGCTGTACACACACTCACCAGGTTGTTCTTGGTTTTGGCCACGTTGGGGTCGTCCGGGCCGAGCCGACACTCGTAGATCTCCAGCGCTCTGCAGTAATAATACTCCACCTCCTCGTACTTGCCCTGATTCTGACACAACAGCGCCAGGTTATTCAGCTGCTTGGCCACGTCAGGATGATCCTTCCCCAGCACCTGACACACACAGGGATAAATAAACAGTGTTTAATCACATTCTGCTGCTCGGTCAAAGCTCGTCAGGAGGAGACGAGTGAGTAATCAGGACCACTGACCTTCTCTCGGATCTCCAGAGCTCGTTTGCACAGCGGCTCGGCCTCCTTATACTTGCCTCTCTTCCCGTACAGCACTGCCAGATTATTGAGAGTGGCTGCGACCTGGAACACAAGAGCACAGACCAGCTAAACCAGCTAAACCAGGTGAAACAGCTAAACCAGCTGAACCAGCTAAACCAACTAAACCAGCTAAACCAACTGAACCAGCTAAACCAGCTAGACCAACTGAACCAGCTAAACCAACTGAACCAGCTAAACCAGCTGAACTAGCTAAACCAAGTGAACCTGCTAAACCACCAGCTAAACCAACTAAACCACCAGCTAAACCACCAGCTGAACTAGCTAAACCAAGTGAACCTGCTAAACCAGCTGAACCAGCTAAACCAACTAGACCAGCTAGACCAACTGAACCAGCTAAACCAGCTAAACCAACTGAATCAGCTAAACTAGCTAAACCAGTTAAACCAGCTGAATCAGCTAAACTAGCTAAACCAGCTGAACCACCAGCTGAACTAGCTAAACCAAGTGAACCTGCTAAACCAGCTGAACCAGCTAAACCACCAGCTAAACCAGCTGAACTAGCTAAACCAAGTGAACCTGCTAAACCAGCTAAACCAACTGAACCAGCTAAACCAACCAGCTGAACCAGCTGAACTAGCTAAACCAAGTGAACCTGCTAAACCAGCTGAACCAGCTAAACCAGCTGAACCACCAGCTAAACCAGGTGAACTAGCTAAACCAAGTGAACCTGCTAAACCAGCTAAACCTCCAGCGAAACCAACTAATCCAACTGAACTAGCTAAACCACCAGCTAAACCAGCTGAACTAGCTAAACCAAGTGAACCTGCTAAACCAGCTGAACCAGCTAAACCAGCTGAACCAGCTGAACCACCAGCTAAACCAGCTGAACTAGCTAAACCAAGTGAACCTGCTAAACCAGCTAAACCACCAGCTAAACCAGCTAAACCACCAGCTAAACCAGCTGAACTAGCTAAACCAAGTTAACCTGCTAAACCAGCTGAACCACCAGCTAAGCCAGCTGAACTAGCTAAACCAAGTTAACCAGCTAAACCAACTGAATCAGCTAAACTAGCTAAACCAGTTAAACCAGCTGAACCAGCTAAACTAGCTAAACCAGCTAAACCACCAGCTAAACCAGCTAAACAAGCTGAACCAGGTGAACCAGCAAAACCAGCTAAACCAGCTGAACCAGGTAAATCAGCTAAACCAGGTGAGCCAGCTAAACCAGGTGAACCAGCTAAACCAGCTTAACCACCAGCTAAACTAGCTAAACCAAGTTAACTAGTTGACCATCTCACAAACCACATCACATAACAGACCATAATCAGCACTGATCTAATGACGACCCCCCCCCGGCCCAGGAAGAGAAACACCTTTATTGCACTTAACAGCTCGGAAGATCTAACTACTTTTTTTACATACTTTTTAATATTATTATAATAATACAATATAATATGGAACGACATATTTAAATAGTCAATTAGTAATAATATTAAATTTATAATAGAGATTTATGGCTTTGCACACAAAAAGTGCACTACCATAAATAAATTTAATAAAAAATCAAAATACTATTCAAAATAGTTTAATATAATAATATTAATAATATAATAAAATATATGCAATAAAATAATAATTAGTATTAAATATACATAGTTCAATTATTATGTTTTTGAAGTAGTTCTTCTAGAAACCATATTAATATTAATATTTATATACAGTCAAACCGAAATGTATTGAGACAGCTTCAGCACTTCTCACATTAGATCATTTTATTGGCTATAGTTAGTAAAATATGAGTTAAACTGCATCAGAACAAATTATTCTTGATCATAACTTGATAGAAAGGTATGTAATTAATTGGATGTTAAATTTAATAACATAATTACATAAAACCAATTTAGCTCAATCACCAAGCAATGCTTCATTTAGTTCAGTCTGTGTGTAAAAACATCTCATTAACAATTAAAGAAAAACACTTCAGAAAAAACATCATTTTTGATCCCATATTTTACTGTTAGTCCACTGTATGAAGAATTTTTGGGTATAATATTTCACAGTTTACTTTATTTTGCTATCCTCACTTACATAAATTAACTTTAGAGTCTTGTCATGTCTGGTGTCTGAATCATTTTTGGTTTGACTGTAAATAAATTCCACTTGATAAATAAACTTGAAATAATTTACTCCATGAGAGAACAGCTGTAGTTATTCTGTTATTGTGAGTCTGAGTCTGATGTAATCTGTGAATGACGGTAACGAGACTGAATAAAGACAGGTGACTTACAGCAGGATGATCTTTGCCCAGAGTTTTCTCTCTGATGGAGAGAGCGTCGTTCAGCAGGTGAGCAGCCTCTTTATATTTATTCTGATCCCTGAGACACACACACACACACACACACACACACAGCAGACGCACAGAGACACACACACACACACACACACACACACACACAGACGCACACACACAGACACACACACAGACACACAGAGACACACACACACACACACACACACACACACAGACACACACACGCACACACACAGACACACACACACACACAGACACGCACACACAGACGCACACACAGACGCACAAACACACACACACACACACACACACACACACACACACACACAGTGAGGTCAGCACATGATGATGACAGTGGTGAGATCTCTGTGCATCTCTCTCTCTCTCTCTGACCTGTACACGAGTGCCAGGATGTTGAGCATGGTGGCCACGTCTGGATGATCGTGTCCCGAGGTCTTCTCCAGATCCTCCAGAGCTTGTTTGCAGAGCGGCACGGCCACCTCGTAGCGGCCCTGAGACGCGTACTGGATCACCAAATTATGCAGCGTTCGCAGCCGCGCCGGGATCTCGTAGCCGCCCTGCTGAGCCGCCGCCACCGCCGCGCTGTTGTGCTGGTGCTGCACTGCAGGGGTCAGAGGTCAGGCCAGGGTTAACGACACACGAGAGAGAGAGACATTTAGCGCTGCATCTCATGTCATATAAGAGAAGTCAGTGATTGAGTGTCGCATATACTGTAATGTGATTGGTTATCAAGACCGTAATGTGATTGGTTATCAAGACCGTAATGTGATTGGTTATCAAGGCTGTAATGTGATTGGTTATCAAGGCTGTAATGTGATTGGTTATCGAGACCGTAATGTGATTGGTTATTGAGACTGTAATGTGATTGGTTATCGAGACTGTAATGTGATTGGTTATCCAGACTGTAATGTGATTGGTTATCCAGGCTGTAATGTGATTGGTTATCTAGGCTGTAATGTGATTGGTTATCTAGGCTGTAATGTGATTGGTTATCTAGGCTGTAATGTGATTGGTTATCAAGGCTGTAATGTGATTGGTTATCTAGGCAGTAATGTGATTGGTTATCTAGGCAGTAATGTGATTGGTTATCAAGGCTGTAATGTGATTGGTTATCTAGGCCGTAATGTGATTGGTTATCAAGGCTGTAATGTGATTGGTTATCTAGGCCGTAATGTGATTGGTTATCAAGGCTGTAATGTGATTGGTTATCTAGGCCGTAACATGATTGGTTATCAAGACCGTAATGTGATTGGTTATCTAGGCTGTAATGTGATTGGTTATCTAGGCTGTAATGTGATTGGTTATCAAGGCTGTAATGTGATTGGTTATCTAGGCTGTAATGTGATTGGTTATCAAGGCTGTAATGTGATTGGTTATCTAGGCTGTAATGTGATTGGTTATCTAGGCTGTAATGTGATTGGTTATCTAGGCTGTAATGTGATTGGTTATCTAGGCTGTAATGTGATTGGTTATCTAGGCTGTAATGTGATTGGTTATCGAGACTGTAATGTGATTGGTTATCGAGACTGTAATGTGATTGGTTATCGAGACTGTAATGTGATTGGTTATCTAGGCTGTAATGTGATTGGTTATCTAGGCTGTAATGTGATTGGTTATCAAGGCTGTAATGTGATTGTTATCTAGGCTGTAATGTGATTGTTATCTAGGCTGTAATGTGATTGGTTATCGAGGCTGTAATGTGATTGGTTATCGAGACTGTAATGTGATTGGTTATCCAGGCTGTAATGTGATTGGTTATCCAGACTGTAATGTGATTGGTTATCGAGACTGTAATGTGATTGGTTATCTAGGTTGTAATGTGATTGGTTATCTAGGCTGTAATGTGATTGGTTATCTAGGCTGTAATGTGATTGGTTATCTAGGCTGTAATGTGATTGGTTATCTAGGCTGTAATGTGATTGGTTATCAAGGCTGTAATGTGATTGGTTATCAAGGCTGTAATGTGATTGGTTATCAAGGCTGTAATGTGATTGGTTATCTAGGCCGTAATGTGATTGTTATCAAGACCGTAATGTGATTGGTTATCTAGGCTGTAATGTGATTGGTTATCTAAGCTGTAATGTGATTGGTTATCAAGGCTGTAATGTGATTGGTTATCTAGGCTGTAATGTGATTGGTTATCTAGGCTGTAATGTGATTGTTATCAAGACCGTAATGTGATTGTTATCAAGACTGTAATGTGATTGTTATCGGTATCGAGACCGTAATGTGATTGGTTATCAAGACTGTAATGTGATTGGTTATCCAGGCTGTAATGTGATTGGTTATCAAGACTGTAATGTGATTGGTTATTGAGACTGTAATGTGATTGGTTATCTAGG
>CM049882.1:31159182-31176682 GCA_027474115.1 Schizopygopsis malacanthus
CCGTGCGACCTATCGGCGTGAAGAAGACCGGAGGACGAGATTACACCGGTCAGAGACTCGTCTTAAAGGAACAGTGCAGACAATAACATACCCTCTGTAGTGAATGGGTGCCGTCAGAATGAGAGCTGATAACAACATCACAATAATTATATTCTCCAGATGTTAACTGATGGAGTGCTGTGGGTTATCGTGATGTTGATATCAGCTCTCATTCTGACGGCACCCATTCACTTGTTGGACTGAGCATCTAACACGGTTGTTGTGCTGCAGGTAAGATCATCACGCACCGGATCGGCGGCGGACACAAGCAGCGCTACCGCATGATCGACTTCCAGCGACTGCATTATGAAGCCGGTAAAGAGTCGCAGCCCTTCGAGGAGAAGGTCATAGAGGTCAGATACGACCCCTGCAGGTCAGTGATGGTCCTGGAGGTCACTTGACTGCTCGCTCCGCTCCTCACCAGCGTCTTCTCCTCCGTCAGATCGGCCGATATTGCTCTGGTCGCCGGCGGAAGCCGTAAGCGCTGGATCATTGCCACAGAGAACATGGAGGCCGGAGACCTGATCCGGACGTCCGGCGCGATCGGACGCATGGCGGTTCTGGCCAAAGAGGGAGACTCGCATCCGCTGGGCGCTCTTCCCATCGGCACGCTGGTCAATAACCTGGAGCTGTTCCCGGGGAAGGGAGCGCAGTACATCCGCGCCGCAGGTACAGCACTGACCCGCGGGAACACCGGGCTGCCGTGAGCGTGCACTGATTCTGTGTGTGTGTGTGTGTGTGTGTGTCCGCAGGCACGTGTGGAGTGCTGCTGAGGAAGGTGAATGGCACCGCCATCGTCCAGCTCCCGTCCAAACACCAGATCCAGGTGCGCTTAATGTTGACCTCTGGCCGGTTTGACCAGGAGAGGGGTCGGATCGGGTCTAACCCAGTGTTCGGAAGCTCGTGTGCTGAAGCTGCTTTCTCTCCGCAGGTGTTGGAGACGTGTATGGTGACGGTCGGCAGAGTCTCTAACGCTGACCACAACAAGCGTGTGATCGGGAAGGCGGGCCGGAACCGCTGGCTGGGCATCCGACCGTCCAGTGGCCTGTGGCAGAGGAAGGGAGGCTGGGCCGGACGCAAGATCCGACCGCTGCCGCCCATGAAGAGCTTCGTCCACCTGCCGTCCGCGGCCGCCAGATCATGAATAAACCCTCCTGATCACTTACTCGTGCATGTCTTTCTTCAGCCGCTGGACGTTTACAGGATTGTGCTGCACCTCAATGGTGGCTGGGGCGGTCCAAAAATGTATTAATTTTAAATATGCGTCGAAATTTGACATGCATTTGAATGCAAAAACTGAGTTTTAGATGTGCGTTGTGCTGCTTGCATGAGATTTTAACAGAGGTGGAAAGTAACGAATTACATTTAGCCTCTCCAGCTTACTGAAGAGTAGCTTTTTTGTGTACTTGTGCTTATTCACAATATAGCATAATTTTTTTTATCTGTAATTTTACATATTTTTGTGTGAGCTCATATTGACTTCTATTTTAGAGACATCGATCAGTGTCTCACACTGTTCAGAAAAAAAAATCGCAGGTCCCTGAAAACATTAATGCAACGTAAATAATCTGGCGGATTTTAAATGGCGCTAAAATACTCTCAAATTGTGATTGGTTTATTAAAAAAAAACTATGCATGCATGATACTATAATTGTTTAAAAAGCATTGTAATTATGTATATGAATATTATTTTAAACATCAAGAAAGATGCACGAACATGACAGGCGTTATTTTATTGCAGACCCAGCTTTGAATAACCAGCCCCGTGCTCTGCTTGTTAATAGTTAGCTCGAAGCGTCCTTAAATGGAGGGAAGACCCCACCCCCCCCCCCCCATATATTCACACATTATGCAGTGTAAGCTGTGTTTGCCTCGGGACACCGAACTAGCAGCATAAATTATGCATCGCCCTCCAAAATATAGATAATAAGGTAAATTTACTGTTGCATGGTGGTTCGAATGGAGTTTCCCACCTTGATGGTGTCCAGCAAAAGTTTCGACCCCTACTGTCTTATCTGACCAAAAAGACTATTTTCTATGGTGCAGGGTGTGCAATATTCTGAATATACAGTAATCTGCTGATTAAGCACACGTGCTGTCTCTGGATGCACAGGTTTGTATTGTGCCCAACACAGCTAATAAACACGCAATAGCGCTTCAAAGTGTGCTGTATAAATGTCATGTAACGTTAGATGGAAATGAGCTGGTGCATCCGAGCTTTCTTGTTCCTCGCCTGGGGGTCGTGTGATTCAGCTGTAAAATTTTGGACTTTTAAATCGATGCATGGCCACCATTGAACACACCTTTATTGAGCAGAAAATAACCGGACTTCTCCTTTAATTAATATAACACTGTAAGTCATAATCACAAAGAATAGTTTTAACCAGATTACATTGGCATGTAGTTTTTCTTTTTACACACAATCATAAACATATACAAGTTAGGTAATCAGATTACTTTAGACACCATATTGTTTTTTGCTCTATTTCGAAACAAAAAGTAACTGTAACTTTGTTTCTGATGCATTGAGTGTTTCACCTTGAATTAACCGTTTAAAGTGCATGTTGTCACGTACATGACTCACACGGGGCGTCGACGCGTGACACCTACTGGGGGGGGCGTGTCTGAAGCTTGGCGCTGACTAAAATCTTTTGATATTTATTTTTTAATTTCAAATGGACTATTTAACATTTGTGACCCTGGCCTGGAGCACAAAACCGAGTCTGAAGTTCAAAGTGGGCGGAGCCGGCTGTCCCCATCTTGGCACCGCGTCAATCGAAAATAGGCGGGTGGTGGGAGGAGCTGGTTGCTGAAACATTTTTCTTTTACGCCAAAAATCACCTAGCATATTAAGTAAAGATCGATATTCATTAATATATTTTGTGGCGACGGCAGCGGCAATCCACCTGTCAAATATATCAACTGGCCACGCCCTTAATTATGCAGAACTTTAAGGAGATTTTCTTAATATTTGGATTTTTTGCACCCTCAGATTAATTTACGGATGAGTCCGATATAAAAAAAACAGGAAATTATTTATTCAGCTTTCAGAAGTATAAATCGCAATTTAGGAAAATTAGCGACCCTATGGTTTTGTGGTTCAGGGTCACATTTTATGCCTTATTTAAACATTATTTCTGCACTTGTTGAACCAGACTATAATGCACATGTGTTGTAATACTCTACGCCACTTCAGTAAAGTTGGGCGTTTTCTGCAACAAAGATTTTTTGGGGGGGGGGGGGGGGTATGGGACTGATTTAATTTCTCTGGTAACAGCGGCCAAATGTCGTTCTTATTCTAAATAACTACAGTTTAATTAAAAACACGTACGTGTTGAGATTTATAGGCATATCGAGAGAGTGTGTCAAACTCAGTTCTTGGTGCTGACGCGACCTAAAGTCATAGTTCCAACCCTGACAACAGCCAATCACATTCGTTTTCAAATGCCTAAATGTGTTGCTGGATGATGTGTTTACGCGATTGGGTAATATCTACACTGCGTAGGGCTGTGCCCCTCCAGGTACTGAATTTGCATACGACGATCTGATTGGCTGACCCATTTTTTCCTCCCTGCATTGCCGCTTGAAAAGTGAAAGTGCTTTTACTTTTATAACATTAGAACTAATTATGCTACTTTTTTAGTTACTTTTTATGGAAAGTAATGCGTTACAATGGTATTGCGTTACTCCCTAAAAAATTTCAGTAACTAATTACGTTAATTAGTAGAATATTTTTGTACTTTTCCACCTCTGATGGAAGGTAATGCGTTACAATATTGATGCATTGTTACTGGACTGAAGGAGAAATAAAAAAGTAACTAATTACTATGCCAAATTACTACATAGTTACTTTTGCATTTGGCATGTTATCCAGTAATCCAGGGGCGTTACATTACTTTTTAAATATGAGCAGGGCTGAGGGGGTGATCACTGACCAGGGGAGCTGCGCAATTGTTTTTAATATAATAAGTTATATTTATAGCAAATATAAAAGGTTTAATGTTATATAAACCGTTAACAGCCAATGGATAAAACAACGAACATTTTGCACAATGGTATCCCGGTAATCTTAATCATCATATTAAGAAAGTGAAAGTAAAAACATAACGGAGTTGACGAAGCTCGGCATTTACGCCGCATTTTTAAAGAGATCATAACATATACTGATAACGTGAACCTAGTGTTTTAATTTATTCTTTATTTCTCTTTGGAGTGTCACAAGCTGCACAGATAAGATCACTGAAGATACAGCTATTTCGTGTTAGACAGGTTGTTTTTTTAAAGTCTTAAAATAGGCAAAGCTTATTATTTCCTTGATTGTATTGATGACTGCAGTTATAAAGTTAAATTCATTTTATTTAAAGAGTAAAAAGCCAATCTTTTGATGTATATCCACGCTCTCTATCTATCTAACACCTCATTAAACACACCCCACACACACATATTAATCGGTCTAAAATAAATAGAGAATAGAATTGGCTATCATGTTAGTTTAAATTGTTTTTAAACAATTTAAGCATTTTTACTCGGCCTAAATTAAACAAGCCGATCCGTCCAGCTACATCAACAGATTCTGTATTTTGCATATTGAGATTCATTGAGACAGACATTTCAGAATTTCAGTCAAGGGCAATACAAAATGCACCCATCACGTGGACTTCATTATGAACTTGAAGTTGTACCAGAGTCACACTCCATCCGCGGCAGATGAGCGTGAGGGACTCCTCCGTTTCAAACACATCTGAAACGTTCAACATCGGCAAATTTACGTTTATGCTCTAGAGTTACAGCTGTGGGAGGAGTCAGAGCGTAAACTACAGTAACAGCTTACTTGGGAGGAACCGTCATTTTTTATTTTATAAAAAGCGCGAGCGTTACAGTAACAGCTGTGGGACCCATCACGTCACATATATGATACGCGTTACAGTAACAGCTGTTTTTATTTTATTTGGTTTTAAATTATTTATTTATTGAGGAGTCAGAGCGCTACAGTTAGAAATTGCTTCCAGAAAAAAAATATTTGGGAGGAGGAGTCAGAGCGTTACAGCTTTCTTGGGAGGAGTCAGAGCACCTGCTACAGCCCCTCCCTACAGCTGCCACTGGGAGGAGTCAGAGCGTTACAGTTACAGCTGTGGGAGGAGTCAGAGCGTTACAGTTACAGATGTGGGCGGAGTCACACATGAGCGTTACAGTTACACACACGCTGTGGGAGGAGTCAGAGCGTTACAGTTACAGATGTGGGAGTCTCTTGTCGAGTCAACTGAGCGTTACAGTAACAGATGTTCCGGGAGCACCTGAGTCAGATCGTTACAGTAACACACAAATCTAAACTCCCTCTGTGGGAGGACACACACACACACACACACACTCTCTCTCACACACACGAACATTATACACACGCACGCACACACACACACACTGTGTGTGTCACACACACACGCACACACTGTGTGTGAGAGCCCCGAGTGAACCAAATGAGTTCCCGAACACGTGAGCCCGAACTGAACCAAATGATTCCCAAACAGTGAGAGAGAGAGTCTTTGTGTGTGTGTGTGTGTGTGTGTGTGTGAGTGACTGCGTGCGTGTGTGTGTGTGTGGTCCTCATTGGGGCGTGCGTGAGTGAGTGTGTGTGCGTGTGTGAGAGAGTGCGTGCGTGTGTGTGTGTTTGAGTGCGTGTGTGGAGGGATGTATCTGTAATCAGGCCCGGCGTGCTTCAGCTCCAGAACTCAAGAGACACCAGAACATACAGAAACACTGTGTGTGCACCGGGCTGAACAGCTACACTGTGTTCACTAGACATGAGTCAACCTTTGTTTTTAGTGAGTGAGCGAGTGAGCCGTGAGTTTTGACATGTGAGTGAACAGTTATAAAAAAATAGTGTGTGTGGACTGTGTGTGTGTGTGTGTGTGTGTGTGAGTGAGTGTGTGACTCAGTGTGTGTGCAGATGAGGGGGGCGGAGTGTGTAAAAATTAAATGTGTCCCTGAGAAAAAAGAGATAAGAGAGATATTTGAGAGAGACCCCTTCAGAGTGTGTGTAAACATCGAGGGAGAGCCTAGTGTGTGTGTGCGAACGAATCACCGGCATCATCTTCATCATCATCATCAGCGCTGACCTCAATACACAGAATAATGATTCAAATAAATAATAAATAAATAAATGGAGCGGGAGAAGTAAACACAATCAGAACAGTATTCATACTCAGGATATTATAGATGGAGCATATTCATAAACCGAATCATTTGTAAAAACAATAAACAACCATATTTTTACATTTATGCATTGAGCAGATGCTTTCATCTGAAGAAACTCACATTGCATTGAAGGCCTATATATTCATATTTGACCATTTCTTGCTTTCCCTGGGAATTATGACTTTGGTATATATCTAATATTTATGGTACAATATAATTTATTTGTAAGAATTTGTGCATTAGCGCTAAAAAGAGATGGAGAAACCAACCGGCATAATTCATCGTATATTCCTCTGATATTTATTTATGTATTAATTGGTTCTTTTGTTTTGAATATAATCATATTAGTAACACTATATGCATGTATGCTTTTGTTTATTGTTTATTGCTGCAGAAGCACAATAACTGAGACTGATCAGCGCCGCTTTAAAACGCTTTAACGAGACTCATCAACATCTAACGAAGTGGGCAAGATAAAAACTTACATAAGTTTTGTTATATTTGTCCCTAAATTAAAAATAAGAGTTTCAAAAGGGGCGGGGAGAGTAGTTAAATTCTCCCGCCAAACCATGTGATGGTTCAAACAGCGGTTGCCGAGCAACAGATGTAAACAAAGGTGTTACTTTGTAATTCACAACAGCTTCGACTCAGCCAATCAGAATCGAGCACCGGAACTTTTACCAATTTTGTTGCAACTTTTCAGCCTATAGCAACTATTTCTTCCAAAAGCACCTAGCAACAAGTGTAGCTATGTTTATATTTAATTATCAACGTTTAATAAGTGACTCAAACAATGAAAATACATGCATTTTCCATCTATATTACACAAAAGAGGACATTAAAGATGCCTTGCAGTACACAAGTAGCTGTTATTTGTAATTGTTACATTTAATAATCATAATAATAACTGAATTATTGTTTATTTGTGATACAGCTTGTACCTGCGATTGTTGATCAGTTACTTTTCTAAGAGTGGAGCACAATAACTAACTACTAATACACCGCTTAAATTGATCAGAATGTGTAGTTTTACTAATTTAATAACTAATAAGACATTTTTTTTTAAATTGTAATCATTCAAAAGCACGCAAGTTTATTCAGTCATTGAATTATTGAACCACTAAATGTTGTATTTAAAATAATTATATTGTAATATCATATTATAATTGAATATACAAATCTAAATGAACATTATATAAATTATACTTTTGCCTGAGAATTGATGTAGTGAGTGAGTGAGTGACGCAATGTTGCGTCGGGATTGCGTGATGATGACGTCATCGCGCAATGATCGCGTCACGACGTCGACTTTCAGCAACACGTGGAAAATGAGGCTGAAGCCTCTCCGTGTTAAAATCGCCACAGCTGATCGTAATCAATGAGGGATTATATAATTATAATGATGAATGAGTGATGATTGTAATGCCAACAATTAATTATTTCATCTAAAAAAATCCCCAAAACTCACTATTTTGATCTAATATTTATGGTACAATATAATTTATTTGTAAGAATTTGTGCAAAAAAAGAGATGGAGAAACATCCCATAATGAAGTGTTCTTGCTCTTTATAGTAGCCTATGTAGGTGACACGTGCAGTGCGCACTTGAACACACACTTCTCCACTAATAGAGCACAGTCTGAAATCAGTGTATACATGCATTTTGTTATATATGAAATTATTACGGGGAGAGTAGTTAAATTCAGTCATTCAGTCCGTGTATGAGCTGCTCAGGGCTTGTATCTGTTGTTCTGTGGTAACTCTATTGTTATCAGCTGATATAAAGTCTATTGTTGATGTTCATGGAGCACAACTTTCAGTGGACTGCCAGAAGATGTCGCTGTAGACCAGACACTGTGTTAAAATAACTAAATAACTGGTTTATTTGTGATACTTTATAAAGTCCTGAGTGGACTAACTTACTAATACACCGAGTGAATGTGTAGTTTTACACCTACATATTTTTTTTAATTGGGGGGGGTAATCATTCAAAAGCTTTTAAACCATGCTGTATTTAAATAATTATATTGTGTTTTAAATTGAATATAAAAATCAATGAAAAGATAGAAAAGAAATGTATGACAGGCTACTATAATCGATGTTTGATGTAATAAGATTGAGAGCGAATGCGGCTGTCTGCGCATGCGCGAGGAGAGGGGCCTTGCTGAAGTCACCGCGTCACGCTCATTGGCTGAGGACGTTCTGTTTTTAAAATTTATTTTTATTTTTAAGTAAATACATATGATTCCCAATTATTATCTAGTTTTTGTACAGGCTTTACATCAGTGTTGTTGTAATTACCAATTAATTTAATTTAATCTTTGAAGCAGATTTGTTACATGCCAGCATTAATTACAGTTTCTTAAAGATCATGTTATCTGCATCTCCTGCCATCCCATAATATCCGTCATCACTCAAATTAATGCACGGCTCAGATTAACTGTATATAAGACTCTAATAAAGTAATTATTTCATTATCAATAAATCTTTCAATGCTGTGTATATTGTATTATGGACTACACAACAGTGTTATCTGATTTTAAAATACATTTTTAAATTATTAATATTTTAAATGATTGTCCCTGAGCCAGCAGGGTCCTCTTATAATACCGTAGCAGTGGCTGGGGAAGATATGAAGTAATAGATATAATAAAATAGATATAAGATCTAATCATACTAACAGAGTTATGGATGTATGAAGAACGGTGAGGTTATTATAGTGGGCGTGGCTTCCGGGGCCGGCCACGCCTCCTGTATAACAGCGCTCCGCGGCCGGCCACGCCTCCTGTATGAGAGCGCTCCGCGGCCGGCCACGCCTCCTGTATGAGAGCGCTCTCGCGTCTCCACGCCTCCTGTATAAGATCGCTCTCGCGTCTCCACGCCTCCTGTATGAGAGCGCTCTCGCGTCTCCACGCCTCCTGTATAAGATCGCTCTCGCGTCTCCACGCCTCCTGTATAAGATCGCTCTCGCGTCTCCACGCCTCCTGTATAACAGCGCTCCGCGGCCGGCCACGCCTCCTGTATGAGAGCGCTCTCGCGTCTCCACGCCTCCTGTATGAGAGCGCTCTCGCGTCTCCACGCCTCCGGTATAAGAGCGCTCTCGCGTCTCACGCCTCCTGTATGAGAGCGCACGCCTCCGTATGAGAGCTCTCGCGTCTCCACGCCTCCTGTATGAGAGCGCTCTCGCGTCTCCACGCCTCCTGTATGAGAGCCACGCCTCCTGAGCGCTCTCGCGTCTCCACGCCTGAGAGCGCTCTCGCGTCTCCACGCCTCCTGTATAACAGCGCTCCGCGGCCGGCCACGCCTCCTGTATGAGAGCGCTCGCGTCTCCACGCCTCCTGTATAAGATCGCTCTCGCGTCTCACGCCTCCTGTATAAGATCGCTCTCGCGTCTCCACGCCTCCTGTATAAGATCGCTCTCGCGTCTCCACGTCCTCGCACGCCTCCTGTATGAGAGCGCTCTCGCGTCTCCACGCCTCCTGTATAAGAGCGCTCTCGCGTCTCCACGCCTCCTGTATAAGAGCGCTCCGCGGTCGGCCACGCCTCCTGTATGAGAGCGCTTTCGCGTCCTGTATAAGATCGCTCTCGCGTCTCCACGCCTCCTGTATAAGAGCGCTCTCGCGTCTCCACGCCTCCTGTATAAGATCGCTCTCGCGTCTCCACGCCTCCTGTATAAGATCGCTCTCGCGTCTCCACGCCTCCTGTATAAGATCGCTCTCGCGTCTCCACGCCTCCTGTATGAGAGCCTCTCGCGTCTCCACGCCTCCTGTATAAGATCGCTCTCGCGTCTCCACGCCTCCTGTATGAGAGCCTCTCGCGTCTCCACGCCTCCTGTATAAGATCGCTCTCGCGTCTCCACGCCTCCTGTATGAGAGCCTCTCGCGTCTCCACGCCTCCTGTATAAGATCGCTCTCGCGTCTCCACGCCTCCTGTATGAGAGCCTCTCGCGTCTCCACGCCTCCTGTATAAGATCGCTCTCGCGTCTCCACGCCTCCTGTATGAGAGCCTCTCGCGTCTCCACGCCTCCGGTATAAGAGCGCATGCGCAGCCGCTCTCGTGCAGATCACGCAGCTGGTGAAGAGCGCTTGTGTGGATCTGAAGCTCCAG
The DNA here is from genome assembly GCA_027474115.1 of Schizopygopsis malacanthus. NCBI lineage: Eukaryota > Metazoa > Chordata > Actinopteri > Cypriniformes > Cyprinidae > Schizopygopsis > Schizopygopsis malacanthus. The sequence continues at coordinate 31,169,521 of CM049882.1, forward strand.
TGATATCTGCATCGAGCAGCAGCGGATCTGCTGATGAGCTCGCAGGTGAGATCAAACTCGTGCTTGTGTAACACTCAGTGTATCAGTCTGTGTGGACTGAAGCTGTTTCTGCGCATCTCTGTGTTAACCATCATCACAGATGGCTCCAGATCAGCTCAGTTCTGTTTAGTTTTAACATGTGTGTCACTCGTATTGCTTATGAAGAGCTTGCATGTGAAAACACAGATTAATATGTGACCCTGGAGCACAAAACCAGTCATAAGTGTGTTATTCAGAGTTATGCATAATCTGAGAGATGAGTAAATCATATTTCCATTGATGTATGGTTTGGATAATATTGAGAAAATCATCTTTAAAGTTATTCTTAGCATGCATATTAAATGTACATGTACTAATATCGTCATGGAACATGATCTTAATATCTAATGATTTTTGGCATATCATAAAAATGTATAATTTTGACTCCTACAGTGTATTATAAATATACCCGTGCTGTTATGTGCTCCAGGGACACGAGGGCAATTCATATTTTATTTTAATTATCTTGGTTTTAGTTTCAGTGTTTGAGCTCATCATGTTTATTTAGCTTCATGCAACACATTTCGTTTCAAACCTGCTTCATATTAATAAGCAAAGTTGATGAGTTATAACCCAAATGGAGTTTAAGCATCTCTACAGAAGACAATAGAGCGCGTGTCCTAGAGAATAAAGTACTCAGATCAACATGGATCGAGTTCAAGCATCATCACAAGCGCTCGTGTGTCGTCCAGAAGAGCGTACTTGAGGTTCAACCCGAGCTAAAGCATAATAATGTGCATTATACCTGCAGTACTAGATTATGGGATGCATTATATGAATGATTGGCTAAAGAGATGTGACTTAAACAGAGAGAGTGTGTCTGAACCCCGAACGTTATCAGGAAGACTGTTCCAGAGTTTAGGAGCCAGATATGAACAAGTTCTCCCTCCTTTAGTGGACTTTGCTATCCGAGGTACTACCAAGAGTCCAGAGTTTTGTTCCTTAGGGAGCGGGTTGGATTGTAGCGTGATAGAAGATTAGTTAGGTACACAGGAGCTAAATCATTTAGGGCCTTATAGGCAAGGAATAATATTTAGTAACTGATACGGAGCTTAATAGGTAGCCAGTGCAGAGACTGTAAAATTGGAGTAATATGGTCATATTTTCTTGACTCTAGCCGCAGTATTTTGTACGATCTGTAGCTTGTTTATTGAAGATTCAGTGCATTACAATAGTCCAGTCTCGAGCTCATGAATGCATCAGAAACACTTCACATGGAAATGTTTCTAAGATGGAAGAATGCTGTTTTGTAACATTGGAAATATGATTTTCAAAAGATAGCTTGCTGTCTAATAATATAACACCCAGATGTTTGACTGTAGATGAAGTAACAGTACATCCGTCTAATCCAAGATATTCTGTCCAATATGTAATATCTCAGTCTCTTAAAATGATTAGTCAAGCAATCTTTTATATGTTTAACATACTCCGTTAGCTTAGATAGTTAATATGTTTCATCTGGTCTCGTTGAGATATATAGTTGAGTGGAACAATGGAAACTAATCACTTATTTTCTAATAATATTGCTACAGATATATCTGTGCTGCACTGAAAAAAATAAGTAAAATTTAACAGAATTAAGTAAATCCACTTAGCTAAGTTATCTAAAATTAGTAAAGGAAATACGTGTATTTAGCGTGACCAGGTAGAGTCATTTCTGCTTAATAAGTTTAATCTGCAATACTCGAGAACATTTCTCTGTTTGTAAGCTTTACTCAAACATAGCATTGAAAGAATGTCTATAAGGTGTTACAAGCTCGTATGTAAGCACACACAGCACAGCGCTCGTTATTCAGTTTAAGGTAATTAACGAGTCCATGGAGCACAGACGCAGTCATAAGCAGCACGGGTATAGCCAACAATACACTGTATGAGTCACAATTATACATTTTTATGATATGCCAAAAATCACTAGATATTAAGATCATGTTCCATGACGATATGCATTGCTAAGAATAACTTTAAAGAAGATTTTCTCAATATTCAGATGTTTTCACACCCTTAGATTCCAGATTTACAAATATTGTCCAAACCATACATCAATGGAAATATGATTTATTCATCTTTCAGATGATGCATAACTCTCAATTTCACACTTATGACTGGTTTTGTGCTCCAGGGTCATATGTGTTATTAACACAGAGACTTGGCACATGATGTTGATATTTACTTAAATAATATTAGTACAAATTCCAAGTAAAATACACTCATAAGCACAAATATTAAATTCTACAAGCTTAAATTAAGTACTAATATTGACCTAAATTATTAAATGTATAAATGATCAGTTTTTCTGTAATATTTACTTCATCATTAAATCATTCGTATGTGCTTCTGTGCTCCAGGGTCATAAAGATGCTGCGTGAGAAATATGATTATGGTTAATATTGTTGATCTGTTTTATATTCAGATGAACAGAAAGTTGAAAAGAACATCGTTTGTGACATTATACTCGTCGTTAGTGTCACGTCTGATCAGTTGAATCGAATCATTGGTGCTGAAACAGTCGGAGGGGTTGATTAAAGGAGGTGCAGTCGTGGTGTTTTATATGTTTAGATGAAATACGGCCGTGTTTATCTCTTCTCGTATCTGAACACGCTCTCTTCATGGTCTCGGTCGTGTCTGATTCTCGTAATGCTGTGTCTGTATGAGCTGCTCTGGTGTAATGGTGAGGAGGTACTGGGGGGGGGGGGGGGGGTATGAACCTGGACCTGATCTCTCGAGATCTGAGGAGCTTACAAATCCAGTCACACCGTCCAAGGCTATACAGACACGTTTTACTGTCCTGATGTATTCGGATGATAATAATACTTGTATTCGGGTTTCAGTCACCGCTTGTCTGGGTTATTTATGAAACGCATGAACAGAGAGACCAAGAAAACACTTTTGGTTCATAACCGTTCTCAGAAAATATCTACTGATCGTAAGTGACTGTTAACTCAAACCGTGTGTGTGTGTGTGTGTGTGTGTGTGTGTGTGTCTGTGTGTGTGTGTGTCTGTGTGTGTGTGTGTGTGTGTGTGTGTCTGTGTGTCTGTGTGTGTCTGTGTGTGTCACTGTGTGTGTGTGTGTGTTTGTGTCTGTGTGTGTGAGTCTGTGTGTGTGTGTGTGTGTGTGTGTATATCTGTCTGTGTGTGTGTGTCTGTGTCTGTGTGTATCTGTCTGAGTGTGTGTGTGTGTGTGTGTGTGTGTGTGTGTGTGTGTGTGTGTGTGTGTGTGTGTGTGTGTGTGTGTGTGTGTGTGTGTGTGTGATCAGTGGCCTGCATGGCATCTGCTCCGGCACAATATCAATGCTGCTGCTGCTTTGGGAGCGTGTGGAAAATCCAATGAACGCTTCTGAAAACCGGCCTGTTTGAGTGCTTGCTGCAAAGTTCAGACTTTAAACAGCCGGTGTGAATGACACAAAACAAACTCCAGTGGTGCAAAACATTCCTGACGCTTGCAACACCAGGGTCAGGGGTTCGATTCTCACCGAATGCATGTATGTAAATCATGTTGGATGAAAGCATCTGCCGAACGCATCAGTGTAAATACTGACAAGAAAAAGCCAGAATATAAAGGGGTTACAGTAATCAATGAAGCGGATATTACATCAGTAAAGATGGGGGGGGTCTAGACATCTAAAAACTCAAATCAACAATAATAAAAAAATAAATCATTACTTGGGTTAAAATAAGCATTTTAAAATAGCAACTTGCTGAAATAAAAAGCGTTTTATATATTCTTTTCAAATATTTAACATTTTATTTCTATTAAAATTACTAAATTGAAAATGAAGAAAACGACATATGTGACCCTGGAGCACAAAACCAGATATTTAGTCAATTTCCTACCATAAATATATCAAAACTTAATTATTGATTAGTAATATGCATTGCTAAGAACAACTTTAAAGATGATTTTCTCAATATTCATATACAGATTCCAGATTTTCAAATATCATCCAAACCATACATCAATGGAAATATGATTTATTCAGCGTTCAGATGATGCATAACTCTCTTATGACTGGTTTTGTGCTCCAGGGTCACGTATAGATCTTGTGGAGGCTTGTTACCAATGCAAGTTAATTATCACAGACGATCAAGGCAGAAATTGTGATCACTGATTTATCATGCATCCCTCCCTGAACCGAAGCAACTCGGACCTGAACAGTGACACTGCTTTACAGCACAATCTGACCCGAGTTTCCATCATTGATTCTGTGATCGACTCGACTCAGATATGAGACACGCTCACAGTGTGGTGATGATCTGACCGTGAGCCGTCGGAGCCGAAGCAGTGGAAAGTTTGGGTTCGCCTCGTGCTCACCATGACTGCGGTCGACTCTTGTGTAATTGGTCATTAGTGTAATTAAAGGCTTGTGCGTTTTCATTCACCAGGGAGATGTGGGGATTAAGTGGTGGATGAAGCCGCTGACGTCATCTTGTTTATAACCGGTGTTGGCGGGTTATGCAATGTGTTTCAGATTTTGGCTTATGGATGAGGGAATCTCAATTGTTTAATTTCACCTGCTGTCTGGTCTTTTATGATCGGTGAAATTAGCTGAAAAACTAAATTCGAATTATGTACTAAAATATTATCAATATTCGAATTTAAAAGACATAGTTTCTGTCAAGCGCTTGTCATCTCTCCTGAGGCCACAAGAGGGCACATTGAGCAAAATATTAACGTATTAATGCACGCTTATTCAAAGCAATAAAATAACACGACTATTTTTTTAAAATCATGATGTTTTTAACCCATATATTATTAATTGCATAGCTTAAACAATTCAAACCACTAAAAATTTGTTTAGTTTAATACAAAGGACCGAAAACCAATCACAAAGAGACTTTTTCGCTATATTGTGAATGAGCTGCGCGGCATTCAGCGGGTTTAATTGGATACGCTATAAAAAGCATTAAAATGCAACGACATCGTCATCACATCTCGTCGCTGATGAGGCATCCGGAAATTCGAATGCGGATTTTTGACGAATATTCGAAATTACATTTTTTGACAACCTTTAGTCGAACGACATCAGAGCTCGAGATCAGTTCAGTACGCTCACTTCTTCCGTTTGCGTTGTGAGCGCATGAGTCACGTTTACTGGCGTTGGTTGGACGGGGGATTTCTGGATCCCAGCACGCTGTGCATTGAGAGGCAGAAGAGCTGATGGTTTGGGGGTTTCCACTGTGGTGAAGAGTGAAGCTGTGTTCGAGGACGCTTCATCATAAGGCTTCCTGTATGTTGGTGTGCTCAGAAAGCAAATACTGTGCAAGCACCTGTGTGGTAAGAAACACATACGCTCGATGCAAGAGACCGCTTTGAGTTTGTTTTATTGTAAGACACTTGCAGAAGGATTTCTGCATCCTTCTCAAACGCAGAGCGATCTGATCTTTCAGTTCTAGCAGGGACTCTTGCTGATGTGCATGCATTGAGAGTAACTGTGTGTGTTGTTCTGTGCAGCTGAGCGTGTGTTGTGTGTGCCGTGATGACAGACGTGATGATCAGCGCCACACCGATGGACGATATAAGGCTCAGTCCCAGCAAAGACCGCCTGACCTTCCAGGTAATGTCTGCCTTCTCTTCTGCCGCTCTGTCTTCTCCCGTCATCTGCTCGTCTGCTCTGTCTGCGTCTGCTCTCCCGTCTGCTCTCTTCTCCTCTGCTCTCTTCTCGTCTGCCGTCTGCTCTCCCGTCTGCTCTCTCTCGTCTGCTGCTCTTCTCTCTCTCGTCTGCTCTCTCTGCTCTTCCCGTCTGCTCTCTTCTCCTCCCGTCTGCTCTCTTCTCTTCCCGTCTGCTCTCTTCTCCTCCCGTCTGCTCTCTTCTCTCCCCGTCTGCTCTCTCTCTCTGTCCTCGTCTGCTCTCTTCTCTCTCCTCGTCTGCTCTCTTCTCTTCCCGTCTGCTCTCTTCTCCTCCCGTCTGCTCTCTTCTCCTCCCGTCTGCTCTTCTCTTCTCCCGTCTGTCTGCTCTTCTCTCTCCCGTCTGCTCTCTTCTCCTCCCTGCTCTGCTCTCCGTCTGCTCTCTTCTCCTCCCGTCTGCTCTCTTCTCCTCCTCGTCTGCTCTCTTCTCGTCTGCTTCTCCCGTCTGCTCTCTTCTCCTCCGTCTGCTCTGTCTGCTTCTTCTCCTCCCGTCTGCTCTCTTCTCCTCCCGTCTGCTCTCTTCTCCTCCCGTCTGCTGTCTGCTCTCTTCGTCTGCTCTCTTCTCCTCCCGTCTGCTCTCTTCTCGTCTGCTCTCTTCTCGTCTGCTCGTCTGCTCTCTTCTCCTCCCGTCTGCTCTCTTCTCCTCCCGTCTGCTCTCTTCTCCTCCCGTCTGCTCTCTTCTCTCCCGTCTGCTCTCTTCTCGTCTGCTCTCTTCTCTTCCCGTCTGCTCTCTTCTCCTCCCGTCTGCTCTCTTCTCCTCCCGTCTGCTCTCTTCTCCTCCCGTCTGCTCTCTTCTCCTCCCGTCTGCTCTCTTCTCCTCCCGTCTGCTCTCTTCTCTTCCCGTCTGCTCTCTTCTCCTCCCGTCTGCTCTCTTCTCTTCCCGTCTGCTCTCTTCTCCTCCCGTCTGCTCTCCCGTCTGCTTCTCCCGTCTGCTCTCTTCTCCTCCCGTCTGCTCTCTTCTCCTCCCGTCTGCTCTCTTCTCTTCCCGTCTGCTCTCTTCTCCACCCGTCTGCTCTCTTCTCCTCCCGTCTGCTCTCTTCTCTTCCCGTCTGCTCTCTTCTCCTCCCGTCTGCTCTCTTCTCCTCCCGTCTGCTCTCTTCTCCTCCCGTCTGCTCTCTTCTCTTCCCGTCTGCTCTCTTCTGTCTGTTTATATTATTTCAGATTCTGTTTTAGGATTGAATACAAATGTATTATGAAAACAGCATTCCTGTAGCTCAAACACTATAGTGCTTGCAACACTAAGGTCATGGGTTCGATTCCCAGGGAATGCATGAATTAATTGCATGTACTTTGGGTAAAAGCATTCGCCAAATGCATGAACGTATCAAAAACAGGGGTAATCAAACAAATGCATAAAGCTTTTGTAAATGAATTAACCTTTTGAAAGGTTAATTGAAACCATTCCTTTTATTTTAAGTGTTGCACAATAGAGATTTACAAACATCTGTAATTATTCAGTAA